>SKCR01053536.1:0-29436 GCA_019454045.1 Zanthoxylum bungeanum | reverse complement strand
CTTTTTTCACATACGACACGGATAAATATACTCTCTAAAACAAAAATTCTTTGACTTAGAGAGTAAGGGACAAACTGTATGGGCCAAATTTGGTCCAAGGGTAAAACTGTCTTTCACCTTAAGCCCATCAGCATGTTAGGCCCGAAAATAAGGACCAAAGCCCAAAGAATTATGTATTATTTGATTACAATTAAATCATAAACTAATAACCACTCCACTTAACCTAATTCTAACACTAAACCCCACCACTCCACTTAACCTAATTCTAGCATTAATCCTCACTTACTCCAAAACCATTACCAAATACACCAACATTAGATCATGTTTTATCTATAAATATGAAAAGAATACGGGAAGAAGTCATTCAAGTCTCATTTCTCTCACCCTAATTCTTCATGCTCTCAATCCTTAATCCCCTCATATATTACACGGCTCTCACGGCCAAACAAAGGAAGTAGAGGTAATATTCATCTTGCTTTCCCATTTTACAAACTTATTTCCTGCCACTGACTTGGGCGTCGGAGTGTACCCGGTATCCACCACACCGGTGGTAGCCTACTCTCGTCCACTCTACTTTGTTTTTTGCAGGATTGCTAGTGCCCAACTTACAAATTCTGATTGGGGACCCTTGGCGAATTCCGGAGTCCACAAGGTGCATGTTAATTAGTTTACGCATTGTATCATAATTAACATGTCTTAACCTCCCATGCCATATATTTTGTGACTCAATAATCTAAGCGGAAGTTGTAGCTTTATTAATAGCACTGTGTCGATTGACAATCATTACATTGAACTTGAAAAGGCCCTCAGTGAGGTATCATTTTCCTACATAAACATCATTCTTGGTCAAAACAAACTTATCAGAAACAAATATAAGCTTGAAACCATTTTTGTTAAGGAGTGAACCTGAAACCAAGTTCTTCCGAATATTAGGAACATGCAAGACATTCTTCAATGTAAGCTATTTCCCAGATGTCATCTTCAGAACCACTGTACCCGGTACCTTGTCCAACCACTCTAGAGGTAGAAGAGTTTCCCATTGTTAGATGATCACCACCATCTACCTTCTGATACGAGGAAAATATCTTGCTATCAACACAAATATAACGAGTAGCCCAGTATGTACCCACCATTCTCACGGATTTCCAATCAAGTTGGCTTCTGTTACAACTGGTGAGGTTAATCTATGAGATCTCATCAGTTAGCTGCTCATCTTCAGTGACATGGGTCTCATTTTTCTTTTTCTTCCATTTGTCCTGAGACTTCTTATTTCTGCAGTCTTTTGCCATGTGACCGCTTTTTCCACAGGTGTAGCACTTCCCCTTAAACTTCTTGTTTGCTTGGGAAGAATCAGCTCCACTGTTCTTTCTCTTTTTGCTACCCTTTCCACCTTCGACGATGTTGGCCTTAGACTTCATAGTCTTGTAGCTGGCCTTCTCAGACTTCATGTTGTCCTCTTCGATCCTCAATCGAACTCCAAGGTCTTCAAGACTCATCTGCTTCTTTTTGTGTTTCAGATAGCTCCTGAAGTCCTTCCATGATGAAGGCAACTTTTCAATGATTGTGGAAACTTGAAACATCTCACAGAGTTTCATTCATTCATCCAATATTTCATGAATGATCAATTGTAGTTCACCCAACTGAGACATTATCATTCTTGAATCTACCATTTTGTAGTCTAGAAACCTACCAACGATAAATTTCTTTTGCTCGGCATCCTCGGTTTTGTATTTCTTCTCGAGAGATTCTCAGAGAATTTTCACAGAAATCATGCATTGGTATACATTGTACATGGTATTGTCAAGTCCTCCCAAGAGGTAGTTCTTGCACAAGAAGTCACCTGACGACCATGTCTTTCTCGCAGTTTCTTGGCTGTTTTCGTTTCTCCCCCCAAAGGACTCGAAGGATCTTTGAGGTAGTTAGCCAACTGCAGTGTTGTCAGGTAGAACAACATTTTGCTCTGCCATTGTTTAAAGCTTGCTCCACCAAACTTTTCCGATTTTTCTCCATGAGTGACCGGTACATCAATATTTTCGCTAGCCATGTGTTGTACATGGTATTGTCAAGTCCTCCCAAGAGGTAGTTCTTGCACAAGAAGTCACCTGACGACCATGTCTTTCTCGCAGTTTCTTGGCTGTTTTCGTTTCTCCCCCCAAAGGACTCGAAGGATCTTTGAGGTAGTTAGCCAACTGCAGTGTTGTCAGGTAGAACAACATTTTGCTCTGCCATTGTTTAAAGCTTGCTCCACCAAACTTTTCCGATTTTTCTCCATGAGTGACCGGTACATCAATATTTTCGCTAGCCATGTGTAACTGGAAAACCAACAATAATCAATAAGTCTACAAAAGATAAATTGCACAACGATCAAACGAATGATCTTATTTAAGTGATATACTAAGAATCCACTAGTTGTTATATTGGACAGTATTACCAAATAACACAAGTCCGTGAATTTACGACTAAGGTTTCTTATGATAAGTAAATAAAAGAATATTCTCAGAGGATGAGGGGGTCATGAGTAACCACTTAAGTCCTTGCCCACTTAGGCTCTTATCGTCTTTTTGAGAGAATATCATTTAAACACTTTCTCAATAGAATATCTTAGACATTCAAACTTAGTATTACACTTCAATTCACAATAAAATATGTGTATATTTATATGTGTATATGTGTATTAATCAATCAAGCTTGGACGAAATTACGTGTGTAAGATTACACTTTTAATTTTCAACCAAATATGCAACACACAATTAAATTTCAACTTTATTACTATATATATGCTTGTGATAATTGAACACCCTAATATTAACTTAAATCTATACTACAAAGTTTATCATAATATAGTATATGATTTTACTATGTTAATATTATGGTAACAGAAATTAATCTAAGTCTATATTAATCTAAAGGTAATTCCAGGATTAATTTCGTTAGTGTCACGTTCGATTCTTCGTTCGAACGAAACTTTCCAGTGAGTTAACGTTCGTGCAGCGTTCGTAAACGCGTTCGAACAAAATGTTCCAGAGAGTTCATATTCGTGTAGCGTTCGTAAATGCATTCAAACAAAATGTTCCAGATAGTTCATGTTCGTGTTGCGTTTGAATACGCGTTCGCATGTTCTTTGGCAGAAGACTTGCATTCGAGTCACGTTTGAAGACGCGTTCGAACGAGATTACGAAAAATCAGAATTTTTGCCTACGCGTTTGTTGGGCGTTCGAACTCACTTGCGTATTTTTCATGCACATAATACATTTTTCCTGGAAAATGACTATTAACACCTGTAAATTCTCATCTAACAACACTTAAAGTAATAAGTTCTTAAGATTGTGGTTATATTAGTGTCATCAAACGAAATTTAACATGCGAATTTAACTAAATCATTTCAAAACAGAACACAACAATGGAATCAAATGTTCATTAACATGCCAAATAGGAAATAACAATAAGACTTAAGAAAACCTGGAAATGCGGAAAACTTGATCAAACTGATGTCCAAGTCGAGTTGCCTCTGTCCTTAAGAACTTATTAGTCCCGCCTCGGTGTTCCACATATGGTTTTGTGGCTAACATTCTCCCAGGATTACTTGGATTCTTCTTGAGAGAGGGGCTTGACTCTAAAAAATGACTTTATTAGACAATGGACAGTTAAGATTTTCTGGATACAAAAATGAACTCAAGGCCTCTTAATTTATAGGCATGGAAGGGTGCCTTTGAGGGCACCATTTGGTTTGGGGTGTAACCCTCCCAAGGGTTATACCCCTTCCCTTATGCCCTTTTAGGCCTAGAGTCTCATCCTATCAAATTAGAGGACATGTCCCTACATGTTTGTGTCTTTCTCATAAGGCACAACCCAAAGGACATGACCCCCATACATATATACTATATATTTAGAGAATTTACAACAAAAAAGAATCCATTTAGCAAGAAATATTTGCTTGTTTAGAGAAGAAGATGATGAATAATGAAGCAAACTAACAATTAGCAAGCTTCTCCCTTCCATCAATGGAAAGGGATATGAGATAAGAGGAAGAAGATGAGAGAACAATGATCCAATCACTGCCCACACACTTAAACTCTCTCATTTTTTTTCATTATCTCAAACCTTTTGCACTAAAGTCACATATGCCTATTTGTTTTGTTGTCTCACATGTATCAACAATTGACACATATTTAATTTACACAAGATGGATAGCCAATGTGACTTAGTGGGCTATGTTATGGTCTGATTTTTTGGTTGCTCATTGCATAAGCATTATGAATAAAACAATTTGATTCTAATGTCACTATGATTAAAATATCGGTATCATATAGCAATTTATTTATTCAACGCGATAAGCAACCATTGATTAAGCCACCCAAGTACTCAACAAGTGCTCAACAAGACATTTGATCATATTGTGAGATTCTCCAAATTCGTGTATGTTTGTTATATAGAATATTTTTATATGTCCATGAAAATATCAACTTACAAATCACGACGATCACAAATGACCTTACTGAATCATACAAGTCAAGATAATTACATATGTATAATCCCACCGTCATCGGATTTCCAAGTCAAATGAGAGATATAGATAAGACCGTCAAGTCTCTCATATGGCCAATCCAATTATATCTACATAATCGTATTTCTATGTTAATAATTAGAAAATTGTTTTTCTAATATCATCATGATTAATAAAATCTATTTTCGATGTCAACTCTGACCGAAGATTTAGGGAACACAAACTCAAAGATCTAGAATATACAACTCATACATATAAGCTGACAAATACTATCTTGATACACATCGATCTCCATATGCATTGGTCCATACCTAACGAATATCTAGAGGCCAAACCATAAAAGATTTATGTCATGTACGACATCAAAGTAAGGATGATCACACAAGATCATGTACATTATCCAACTGAGAAAACCTCATATTGACATATTTTTAGAATGACTACTAGGATTTTTTTAGTGAGATTCATCATCCATTTTTCAATTAATACCCATGTGTATATATGAGTTTCCTAAGCTCATAACTCATTGAGCTAAACTATATGGATCATAGCCATATATACGATATCTGTCAGTCTCATGTGTTTATAAGACCCATGTCAATAAATCATCGATCATGATTACAAATTGAGGATATACTATATAGTTATATTTCTCAAGGTTAATTATAACTTTTGTAACTATGTCACTACAATACTCTCGAGTCTTTTTCTTTCTCATTCATCTATCTAAATCCTTTAGGTTAATCTAAACAATTTAGATTAACGATGTATGAATAATACAAGCAGTAATTACTATATAATAATTATATGTAAATGCAGTCTTATATAAATAATCGTATTAGTTATACAAATCAGAATGGCGCATGGCATATTAGAACATTTACATGCATAAGTTATATAAATATTTATAAATTAGATCAGACCGGATTTTAAAATACTGTTTTGCGTTAAAAGCATAAAATGAAAATGATTTGTTTTTCACTACAATTCAAAAACAGTCCACCGAACAAGTTCTATTCATTTTCATTTTTATAAAACGCAAAATATCTAGCAAAGAACATCGAAATTAATTGAAGAAAATATTTTCTCTGCCAATCAGATGCACTAGCTGCTGCTTGTGGAGTAGAAGAGTTTTATATATATATAACTATGAATTTTATACATTATTATTTATCTTTTAGTGTATTGAATATGTTCTTAAACTTAATATATATATATATATATATGAAAAGTTTTATGAGTAAATCCCCTTGCTTACCGGCCACAAAATAATAATATATTTTAAGCATCCCGCAACCCAATAGAAATTATTCTGCATTTTAACTATAATGTGGGATCCATATATATATATATATATATATATATATATATATATAAAATCTCCCCTATTTTGTTGTTATTATATATGAACAATATTTCTTCTCTCTTTTTTTGCAATACATATATTTGTACATCATCAGTACATTCATTTGAAAGTACCAGTTTTTAAAAAAGAATGTCAACTTAATCTAAATAAATAAATAAAATAAAAAAGATTCTTAAATTTTCATGATGGTGATCCAAACTACTAAAAAAAGGTGGAGAGAAATAAAAAGTGACAACTTTATGGGAACTAATAATTGAGATACAATTATAAATTTGGACTCATATGCTTAGAAAATAATTGATAATAATTGGAGCTAGCTAGCACATAAGATCAAATTGGTTGCTAGCACATAAGATCAAATTGGTTTTTTCCCCTCCTTTTTGATATTATTTGAGATACATTTGAAAGTGATAAAGGAGATTTAGTTGGTGAAGTCAAGAGCAAAAGAAGGGATTTGCTCATATGATTCGTTGGCAAATCCTTCTGCCACCACCATATCAAATCTTCTTCAAAAATTATTATGAATCAACCAACACTGCCGTATTAAAAAAACAAACAAACAAACAAACCAACACTACCCTAAATTTATCCCACAAACAAGGATTTGATGCAATCCCCAATTTTAATTTATTTTTTTTTAATTACCCATTTTCATGCTGCTTGTCCTAATAATAATGACATTAGTATAATAATTTATTGAGAATTTAGGTCCAATATTTAGCTGAACTGTAATAAGATTTTCATAATCTTCAAATCACACATGTTTTAATATTAACCATAATTAAAATTTTATTATATTTAAATTATTATCCAATAATAATCGATAATATTTTATTAAAAAAAACTCACTACAAAACTCTGAGTTCAGTATCAATTTCAATGGAGTAATATTAATGCATAATTAGATAGATGGTCAAAAAAAATTAAAATCGAAAGCTCAATTTACTTGTGTATGTGATGAGCATTTAATATCTCTATATTTCTCGCCATTTGTCTTAATATTTTGTTGGTGATATCGAGTTTTTATGATATTTGATGTGTTTTGGGTGTATTTTTACAGGTTAAAATCATATCACGACTCAATAGAATTAACTAAAGATAAAAACGACAAGATACGAAGTAAATCAGGGTTTAATTCGGAGTCAAAATGTGCATCCCGACGCAAGCCGCGCGTCAAACAGAATACAAAATTTCTCTTTAATGTTGAAAAAGTTGGCGTGTCGCGACTCCCATGCATGAGTGTTTTTGCGTTGCGACATGGCAATTTTGACCTTAATTCATCACGTATCCGATTTTTGAGTAGGAAACACACCATGAACCCCTATATAAGCATAATTTATCCCTAAAACCTAAAAATCAAGCATCGTAATATATTTTAGAGCCTCCAGAGCTTAGAAGAATGCCTACAGTAAGGCTAGAATGAGTGCATCAATAAAAGTTGGAGTTTGAAATCGAAGACTGCAAACGAGAGTTTATTTCTTCATTTTTCTCTCTAACTTTATTTTTTATGAGTTCTTGCTTTATAATAATGATTAGCATATTTTTATTGAATATTATGAGTAGTTAATTCATTAAATTTAGGATTGTAATGGATCCAAATATGTTTAATTAATTTATTTGCATATTTTTATTCTTTTGAGTTTGGTATTGATTATTTATTATTATTTATGCTTGAATGCTTAATTTATTTGTTTAGTCAACAATATAATAGTCTTGGTAAATCCTTATGAACTCGACGGAGGAAATTTGGATTAGTCGTGGGATCAATAGCGCGTGATTTATTCATTGAATAGATTTCCCTGCATGATAGACATATACCTAAAGGGCATGCGTAGCCAATTTAAAAATTGACTTTAAAAAATTCGATTTAATTTAATTAATATGCACATATAGTTAATTGATTTATTTTGAATATATTCACCTGATCATCGAGAGAGGCTTGTGAATAATTTAGTGTTCTAGGTTAATAATTAATAACAACAACTCAATTTAATGGAAAGTGTCTGAGCTTATTGTATACATGATTAGGTGAAGTTGCAACCCTAAGTTCTTATATCTTATAAGGTTTCTTCAAAAAATGTTATTTGATTTTATTTACTTTTCAATTAAATCATTAAATTAATTATTTTTCTCAATAATTTAGTTTCAGTTAAGTATTTAGTCTTGGTATTAATTGACAATCTTGAAGCATGCATTACGCAAATATCTGATGAAGAGCTAAACAAAGAAATTCTAAAGTGCATCTATGAGGAAGTGGTGGAACAAGGAATTAGACAAGAGCAGTTGTATGAGCCTATTGAAAATCTTTGGACACAAGAGGACACATCACAAATATGAGGAAGCTAATTAACATCATTGACATCGCCTATGAGCTTGATAGAATGGCAAAACCATTCCAAGTCAAGCATCCTCCAAGACATTCTGATGATATATTCTTTCATTCAATACCTCATATAGCTAAAAGGTTGAAGAATGTGTCATGGGCATTAAGTAGAGCAGACCTTTATTTTCCATCATATTTGTGGAAGAGGAGCTTGCACAGTAGCACATGACGCTGACCAATATAGGACATCCATAACCACATTGAAGTCTCCTTGAAGGAAGATCTTCAAAGACCGTCTGGCTGAAGACGTTAAACTTAGCGCTAGCAGGGAGGCAACCCACGCACTTATTTTTCATTTTCTTTATTTTAGTATATTTTTTTATTGTGTGCTATCTGCGTGGTTATTAGTTTGCATGTTTATCTATACAGGTACTAGCACAACCCATACACCCCGTGCAATAAAATTCTAACCAGCAAGAGCCTGCTCAACTCCATACACGGTAGTATTTTTCCTCACTCTTTGTTTCTTTACGCTTATTTTACATTGTGGACAATGTAAATTTTAAGTTTGGAGGTGTGTGTGCATGTTAGTGTTAGTCATACTATTTATAAAAAAATATAAAAAAAAAATATTTTAGTCATGTGGTAGTGAACATAGTTCACATGATGAGTTTGTTTGCCTTAGGATAAAATCTTAGAAACGATAAGTGCCTAATTTACTTTGATCTGATGCCTTGAGTATGTGATCTAAGTTAGACTCGTATGTACTTAAAAGTAGATTTTTAGCTATAAGAGCCTAGGGAGTTGGCAAAGTGACTAGTTGAGGAAATTATTTGAAGATGAATACACATTTGCTTAGATATTTGTATATGTTTGTAATTATTTATGATATATGATATGACTAGAGTAAAATAAAGATCTTTTGAAAAAAAATTGAAGAGCATAAAAGAAAAAAAATAATAGAAATAAGAGAGAAATAAACCACATATAACCGATAAGCGTGAAACTACCCAATAGTGAGTGTTAGGACCATCATGAGGAGAAATGCTACCTTAAAGGGTAGGTGAGTCAAAAGATAAAGAAAAAAGAAGTCATGTCATATCGAGCTTAATGGGCAAATATAGAGTATTTTTTGAGATATTTAGGTTGGTTTGATCCATCGGATCCCAATTTTTGAGACGAAATCATTGAGTTGGTTTTCTTAGGATTCGAGTTGTGACTAAACCATTACACACACATTGTGAGTCTGATTTAGATAATTTATTCAAGAATTTGGATTTGAGTTGTGTTGGGTACTTTGAAGGTTTTTTGGTTTAGCAATCTTTGAGGACAATGTTATGTATAACTACCAGGACTGTTTTATTTTTGTGTGAATACATGTGTGTGTGTGAATGACGTTTGTGGGTGGGTCGCTGTAAGCACTCATGAGACTATAACTCGTCCACTTGGGCCGCCTAGGGGTTTAAAGACTTGCTGCATACGCTAAATGCAACTATGATCCCTACTAAAGTGGCATAGGTTAATTTATTGTAATTTTATTTTATTTTATTTCTTGTTATTTTGCTCGATGACTGGCAGTATGCATTTAAACCTACTAAAGAGTTTTGTTATATTTGACTTTTTTACGAAAATGATTTTAGTGTTGAGCCTTGATTTTCTTTCAAATGGTAGGGATTTGAATTTATGCACTAACCTTATATTGCATGTGTTCACTTTTATAACAAATAGCAGTCGTTGCTGCCTGTTTTTGGGCGTAGTCTGTCTTAAACGAAACAAACACAAATAATAATGGGACTAATCAGAGGATGTGTTTTTCATGTTGGTTGAAGGTTCCTAATTCTTTGCCTAATTACTTTTCACTTACGTTGTTCTGGGATTCAATCTCAGCTGGTGGGTGCCTTTCCTAAAGTGAATCTCTTTTATAAGAGCCTTGTAATTGTTAGATAGGGTCCTTAAGGTTCAGGTTCTCTTAGGATGCCCTGAATGCTCTAAAAGGCCGAGTTCTTATCGAGGAATGATTATATGGAGGTCTCGTATGAGAGAAAATCTACAATACAACGGGAATATCACGTCATCTATACAACAATCTAATAATTCATTATCATGCATGCTAAAATATTAAAAAACAACTAAAAATGAATATTAAATTATACATGTTATTTACTAATTTTTTGGTGATATTATATGACTTATGTCTCTGTTGCACCAAAGAATTACTTCTCGCAGTAAGACAATCCTTCTTATTTATATAACTTCTTTTTCTTATTGTGGATCAAATTTACTCATGAGACACACGTCAAGTCCTCATTGGACCATAAAATTGTCCTTTAATAACATCCTATAGGCTTCTGTAGCGATTGATAATGTGAAAGAGATTATACAAGTCATATCAAAGTTAGGTATCCCCTGACCCCTTGCACTACAAAAAATATGGTTTTTAGCGTCAAAAAACATTGACGCTAAAAGAATGTCTATTGATGCTAAAGAATATTAGTGTCGAATATTTTCGACGCAAATTTTCAACGCTAAAACATGGATGAGAAAGACTATGAGCGTCGAAATATACTTTCGCGCTAAAGTACAATATTTTATGTCAAAATATTTTCGACACTAAATTTGAGACCTTTAGCGTCGAAAATATTTTTCGATGTTAAATCATGTTTTTTGCGATGATTTATTTTGACGTCAAATAATTTTTTACTTAATAAAAAACTTATTTAATTTTCTTTTTAGCGTCGAAAATTTCGACGCTAAATGTATTTTAAAATAAAAAATAAAGTTTATTTATTACCTTTAGCGTCGAATATTTCGACGCTAAATGTGAAATAATATTAAAATATAAATCTTATTTTTTTACTTCGATGCTAAAGGGTATTGAAAAAATTATTATTTTATTACATTTAACGTTGAAATATTCGAAACTAAATGTTTACAAATTTTTTTGAAAAATATTATTATAATAAAAATAATTTTACTGAATAATAGTAAAATAATTTTTATTCTAATAATTTTTTTGTTCTTATAAATTTAAAAATAAATAAAAATAAAAAATAAATTTATTTTATAATTTATTTATTTTTATAAAAAATAAAAATAAAATATTATTGTCTATTAACAATCACTGCTGCTATGAATGTTTATACAAATAAAAATAACAATCACTGCTACTGTGATGGAAGGGCGGCCGAGACCAATGCAGACTGGTTGAGTGAGGCCTCCAACATCTGCCTAAAAGTCCTCATATGTTGGTCGAACTCCTGCATCTTCTTCTGGTTGTCCTCCTCGACCTGCTGCAGCTTCTTCTAGGTCTCATTCGGCTTTTTTTTGGTATTGTCCAACACTTCTTTGGTGCTGTCTAGCTGTTCTTGAAGGCATAGCTGAGTATGAGAAGAAACAGTAGTCCGTCCAGATGATGTCGGCTTTTTACGAGTGCCAAGTCCGACATTGTACACTGTCTGATTCTTGAAAACCAATTGCAACAACTCCCCATCTAGTAGAGGGTCGGACCATATCTCCTGAGATTGTCGCTAGAACTTTACCTTTTCGTTCTGTTTAAAAAAAATTGAAGTTAATGTTCGAACTTGAAAAGAAAAAAATTAAATTTAAAAATATATTTAATTTATTTTAAATATTAAAACTTACATAGTAGCGTTCGACTTCTTCATTGACCCATTTCTTCTTCTCACTAGAGTGCGTCACTCATAAAAACTTCGGAAATGATTGCACCTCACCCGTGCTACTCTGTAAAAAAAACATAAAGTGGTTGTTAGTGTTAGTAAAATTAATGAAATGTTAAAAAACAGTTTATGGTATATTTACCTCGAAATGCTCGGCACGGTGTTGGGAAGATGGCTTAGAGCCTCTACGATGGTTGAAACGCAAGTGACTGTGATTCTCCGCGTTTGCTTAACATTTATTATGCATTTAACAATATTTTCAGTAACAAAAACAAAAAGAATTATCAACTTTGTATTATTTTAAAAGTTACTGACCGGCGTAAACACACACGTATAACGCAAGCGCACGTATCGTTCAAGTAGTATAAAAATATCGATCCCACGAGGACTTAATTCCTACTGTTGTTATTAATTGTTGAATCTATTTATTTACAAATATCTAATTAAATGGAGAAGAGAATGATTGTTTGATTGGTTGAATGTGGTTTTACAAAATAAATAAATAAAAAGACAAAAGAAAATACTAAGGAAAATAACAAAAGACACAAAGATCTAGGGTCGTGAATCATTCTAATATCATTTAAAAGATGAAGTGGTTATTTTATGTTTGTGTAATAAATCAGTTTACTAACCTGGAACACTAAATTAAGCAAAAGCCTCTGTCGATGGTCAGACGCAAATACCCAGTTTAACCTAATTGAATCATATGTCTATGTCAATCAAATTATCTGGATTCATTAAGTTTAAGTTCCAATTATGGCTACCCCCGCCCGACATGTATATTCATATCCTGTAAGGAAATCTATTAAAGGGTTATCTATCCTCAAGGAAGATCGTGGGCTATTAAGTCTAAGGTTGAAACCTAAAATCCTTATGTTTAGTTCATTTTAGATTTACCACATCAATCTTATTGGTGATCAGACAACAAGAAGCATTAAGCTTAAGACTTAATAAGCAAACCTTTAAATTACCCAAACTATAAAATAACCCCTTATAAACCGGTGATATTAGAATTCATCACAACCCCAGATAACTAACACATAACTAGGGCTAGTAAAAACTTAAAAATAAAAGACATAAAATAAAAATGCTGAAAAGTAAAAGACATAAAGTAAAAGCTGAAAAGTAAAAGCTGAAAGTAAATTGCTGAAAGTAAATTGCTGAAAATTAAATAAAGTAAAAGTACAATAAAAGAAAATGCTGAGGTAAAAGGATCCGCTTTTATTACTTCTATTTTAGATATCTCCCTTAATATAATATATTAACTTTGCATGATAATTACCAACCAGCCATATAGGCGGTATCCAGATTAAGTCAAATTAATAATTAATTACCAACCGACCAATCAGGCGGTATCCAGTTTAGTCAGGTTAAAACTAATTTAAATAATTACCAACCGACCAATATGGTGGTATCCTCGTTAAGTCAGGTTTTAACTAGTTTATATATTATAATTAAGGGAGATTAATCTAAATATTAGTCATAAAAGTTTTACCTTTTACCCCAGCAAAGGGGAGTTACCTCCTCATTACTGAAAAGTAAAAATTGAAAATTAAAGAAAGAAAAGTACTGTGCGTAAAAGTAAATTGCGGAAAGTAAAAACTGAAAAGTAAAGAAAAGAAAGTGCGAAAGCGGAAATTAATTACTAAAAGCTATAAATAAATAAACAAGATACAATCTTCTTAGTATTCTTAAGGAATTCCTTAGAAGAAAGTATGAATTTTACAAATGAAATGGCTTGGTATTTATAGGCAAAATTTTGCCTCCATCAAATCATCCACCAAATCAATTATTAATTGCTCCACTAATTGCTCCACTAATTGCTTCACCAAATCCATTATTAATTGCTCCACTAATCTCTTATCATGTTTGGTGATGATTTGATAATTTTTATTATTTATTTATTAATTTATTTTTTGCTTTGAAAATGATTGAAAGTGACTTTAATAACTACACACTACACACTTCTGGATGGTTCATCAATTTCGGGGATGAAATCTTCAGAATTCGAAATTATTTTGTCTTTCAAAGTTGTACATCTTTGAGTCTTCTTTAATCTGGAACTTGAATCAGCTCAATCCAATATCTGAGTAAAACGTTATGCCCAAAATACGACAGATGCGCAAAACTGGAATTTCCAAAACTGCACTTCGTCAAAACGCCCTTTCAAATTTCCAATCTCCAAAATTAAAATATCAAGTCCAATAATTGCCCTTATTTGACCCATATTTCATCCTAAATGATTTCATTGAGACCCGATATTATTTTATCTGCAAAATAAACTAAAACACATCAAAAAGTTCATCAAACCCGAGAAACTAAATAAAATATTAAGTTAAAGGGGCGGTAAATATTGATATATTTTCCGCTCATCAGTTACCTCGTGTTTCTCGCTAGACAAGAACTCATACAAGAATGTCCAGTCTTCCTCCTCTATATAACCAGACTTGTGTTGTGGAGCCTCTGAAACCTCATGTTCGTCGAATATCGTTTTCAGGACTTTTATCCTAAAATCCATGTAACTCTTCCCCATGTGGTGGTCGAGATACTTCAAGATGTTTGATTTGTTTAGGTTCCTAATTTTTTAATAATAAAGATATAAAGATATAATTATTAGACATTATATTTATTTTATATATAATTATTAGACATTATACAAATTATATCTTTATTTTTATATAATAAAAATATAATTATTAAAAATTATATTAAACTCATCAACATCACTCATTAATTAATTTAAGCATGCACATAATTAATTAATTTCAAAACAAACTAATTAATCTCACATATATGCATTATAATCAACTAACAATAAATTAATTACCTAACACAATGTATATAACAAATATAATTATCAAAAATTAGAATCCGAATTTCTGAGAGAGATTAAACTTAAATTAAGTGAGAGTGATTCAAATATAAAAAAAAAATAAAGAGTTATAGTTTAATAAAAGATGAAATAAAATTTACCTTGTGAAAAATTGGAGTTTTGTTTGATGATTTGTAGGAAATTTTTGAGAAAAAGTTGTAGAGAAGAGAAAGAGGAGAAGGAGAAGAGGAGAAAGAAGAATGAGGAGTGTCGGCGGTTTTGGGGTTATAACATCCATTTTAGCGTCGAATTTGAAAATTTCGACATTAAATGCTACACTTTTAGCGTCGAACAATTTATTTGACATAATTCTCTCAAGTGGTCGGGTGCTAACCAACTTTCTTTCTCTATCACTAGATTATTGGCTCTTGGGAGAATTCATCTGTATAGTGGGGTCGGGACCCTATGTCTGACTTCAATCTCTGTGGATCCTTGGACCATTATCATCCTTCTTTGATCAAGTACAAACCTCATTCTATCCCTCCTCATTATTTAAACTTTTTCGGGAGTGAAAAATCATCATCAATAATATAAGAACTAAACGGAACTATGAATGCTCTAAAGGGTCGGGTTCCTATCAAGGAATGAGTGCTTTCAGAGAAGCCTTGCTTGCAGGAAGACATCCCTCTTCTTTCATAGGATTTCATTTCCTTCGTGTGGATCATCCTTATTCAGGAGACACGTGTGAGGCCGCATTAGACCCCAAAATTATTCCATAACAGTAGCAATACTTATCTTAATTTTTTTTTCTTTTATTTTATTATAAAAGGCAAAAAAAAGAAAAGAGTGACGGGGGGATGGCATCTGACTTTGGGCTAGCTTATCTGCAAAACCAATCTATTGTTAAATTTAGTTACACAAAGTGACAGAGAATAATATATCATCATCATCTAACAGTCACGAGCTTTCGTCCACGCAATCAACGGTGTGACGGGTCCTTCGCTGGCTTTGCACTGTCTTGTCTAATCAATCTCTGCCACGTGCCATCCAATCATTTACCTTTCTTCCTAATTTGTCCACTTCTTATTCCTTGCAGGTTTTGCTGCAGCAGCAGGCAGCCCTTCTTTTTCTTTTCCTTTACCTGTAACATTACCACAATACCCTCGGCTAATTAATTATGAACTCTGGTGAGTTTCCAAGTTCCTAAGATAGTTCTGATTGGGTGTCATTCCATTCTATACTATAATCTTGATAAGGCCTAAGGGACAAAGCTGACAAGGGGCAGATTTGGGAAAAGAATAAAAAAAACAAAATCACATGAATTTAATAAAGCTTTTCTAATTTAATTTACTTTAAGGATAAAAAAGAGAAATATAAATTTGTTTTGTACAAAGATAACAACCTCAGTCAGTGTTACAGGCCGAATCCGTACTTATTATTTATATTCCTCGTGAATCGGGGATATTTTTTTCCCTCTCTTTTTTTAAGTTTAATAATTTTCTTTTACTTTTTATTTTTTTACTTTCCCTCATCACTGTGCCATCTATGATGACTATTTTAGTTTTTTTTTTTTTTTTTTTGTTGACACTCTAGTTTTCCGAAAATTATATTATGTGTCGGGTGTATATGTGTGAGAGAGATGTCATATACACCCGGCACATGATATGGTTTTCCATGATTTTGCTTGAATTGTAGAAAACAGTAAATAAGTCGTTCCTTTTTTTTTTTTTTGGTTTAAAAAAACTAAAAATATATTTGAAAAGGAAACAAAGCACAAGGCACTACATTTCATGCCATGTGTTTTGTCCCTTTAAAACCATCCTTTTCCACTTTTGTCTCTCTTCAATGGCCATATGTCTTCAAGTTTAAAGTTGTATTTTATCCGACTAACATACACACACATATAGAGACACGATCACAGTTTCAGTTCGAAACCGAAATCGAATAGGGATGAACTGTCCGATTTCGGTTCCTTCCGGTTCGGGAATAAGAATCGAAATCGGTTCTGTTAGGGTTCTCACTATAGGCGAATCGAAAGAATCAGATGGTTCCAATTATTCCAACCAGAATCGTTGGAACCGTCCGGTTCCTCCGGTTCCAAATCATTAGGTTCCAAAGTTCCAAATCATTCCGGTTGGAACCGTTTAAGAGAGAGCCCATTTTTTTTAATTTTTTTTTATATTAAATCTAAATTATCCTTTTTATATTAAATCTCTAAAATATTTTTAATAACATTAATTGATGAACACTAAAAAGTACATATTTATTAAAAGAAAAATTAATTATTTTACACTTGTAGTTTCATTAATCCTCTTAATTTAACATATTTGTAAAATAATAATTAAATTTATGTTTTATATATTTTTATTGTGATTTTTATTTCTTATGTAGGTGAAATAATACTTTGGATGCATAATTAGAAAAATGGACATG
This sequence comes from Zanthoxylum bungeanum, assembly GCA_019454045.1. NCBI lineage: Eukaryota > Viridiplantae > Streptophyta > Magnoliopsida > Sapindales > Rutaceae > Zanthoxylum > Zanthoxylum bungeanum. Next base: position 12,321 of record SKCR01053536.1, on the reverse strand, counting down.
ACATTTGGATTTTGAAAAGGCGTTCTAACAGTATACAAATTCAGAAATTCCAACAATGCGTAATTTTCATATTTTGACAATAATTTTTTACTCCGATATCGGATTGAGGTGATTCCAGTTTCAGATGAAAGAAGACTCAAAGATCTACAACTTTGTTGTTGACAAGATTTTCTAATTAAGAGGTTTTCAAGGCCGAAATTGATAAAAAAAAAAATCCAAAGTGTATTATATATAATTATTAAAGCAAATAAAACAAGAAGAAAAAAACAAAACAAAAAAAAGGTGGATTGGCCCATTGTTGACAAATTTGCATTGCAATTATGCAATGCAAATTGTTGGAAGGTGCCGAGCCCTCCATAACTAAAGGTGCTCAGCTCCTCAGTTAGGCAGTGTGGATTCCATAATTTTTTCTGAAAATTTGTGGATTTTCAGCTCTTATGTGTTTTATTTTTCTAAAGTTTTATTGTAATTTTTTTCTTTTAGTAATAAAATTATGAGTAGCTAATTTCACCTTGTTGGGGTAATGGGTGAAGCTTTTAATATGAAAATTTAGATTAATCTTAATTATATTATAATATATAAATTGTAATCTAATGATTAATATTTAATTTAAATCTGGATTAATTATTGACAAACTTTGTTACCGCTTATATGGCTAGTTTTATTTATTTGGCATAATTGAGTACCTAACTGGACTTGTTATAGACAAAAGCTATTACCGCTTTTATGGTTGATTTTAAATGTTTTTGCATAATTAATTCCTGAAATAAATTAATTTGGTAATAATGATAATTTATATATTACAAAAAGTAAAATTTCTAAATTTAAAACATTAAAAGTTGATCCCATAGCCCCAACATTTATTTTATTGTTGCACTTTAATTTAAAATTCTCCAATCACTTCAAACAATACAATCTTTTTTCTTTTCACTCAAATTGTCATTTTATCATATTAAATATATTCCTTGTAGATGGATCCCGGTCTTACCGGGTTATTTTATTACTTCGACACTCTTATACTTGGGAGTAAATAACCACTTTTTGAGCGTGTCATTAATAAAACGGCTAATTTTAGGGGTAATTTAAGCATCACAAAATTTAATTTTTTTTTATATTAAATCTAAATACCCTTTTTATATTAAATCTCTAAAATATTTTTAATAACATTAATAAAACGGTAAGTTTTAGGGGTAATTTAAACATCACAAAATTTACCCCACACACTAAATTGTGAATGTCTTTACTAGAGATGCGCCAATGCAATATAATTAATAAACATTTAATCGTGTCATGAACAAGTTTCTTGTATCAATACCTCGAAATTTGAATTCAATATGATTAGTAAAACAAGTGACATAGATTTAACCTATTTAATATTTGTGTAATTTTTATTGGAAAAATATCACATATTAATTCATAATAGCTATTGGGCTTATCATTTAAGTTTGAGAGAACTATCAACTCTCAAGCTAGTTAGCGTTTGAGTATAGGTTAGGATTATGGGTTTCTACAAATAACCTTATACTAGTTTTTTATGTGATAAGAACCAGATAAAAAGACCAACTTATACGTGACGGAGTTGATCGAAAAAAATATCGCAAAATAGATACTAGATTAATAACATAAAATTAAAACAACCTTTTAACTTCTAAACCAACTTTAGGATATGAGTTAGATCCATGAACTAGTATAATTTTTGCTAATTTGTGTCATATTGATATGAGTTGATGGATAGTGTCACAAATTCTCACCCCCTAAGTTCAGCACAAGACAAAGCATGATAGACTTGAATGTTTTTGCACGACATGATTGACATCTCCACCTACTTAATGTCTCATTATATCCACAGGAAACTGTATTATTACAATATTCTAGCCATAGATTTTAGGCATTTATTGAAACTCTTCTGAAGGTTTGCTAACTTTCGGAAGTAATTTTTTTTGTTACAATCAAGGTATGAATAAGTAAATGACTTGTGTAATTCAATTATCATTTATTTAATAATTTTTTAAAATATTAACATGTGTGGCGATATATAATCTGGTTGATTATTATGAGACACAAACTTTTGAAGCTTATAAATATATCAATCGCGTCATGAGTGATTCTTATTACTTGTTTTGGCTAAGCAAATAGAGATTATCAAATCTGTATGAAGGTTCATTTGATAAAGATTTGATGGGTTACATTCACTAGCATCGACATTAAATATCAAACAAGCAAAATTTTTTGACATGCTATAAAGATGCAAAGAAAGACCAAGTAAACCGAAACCAATTTAATTGATTATATGTTACATTATTTTGGGTACATATCATCCCTAACATAAACATTATAACCTGGGAACATGGAGTTGTAAAATGATACAATTTAATTTTTTATTTTGTTGTAACAATATTGCAAGAATTTTGTTTTAGATATCGAAGTTTTTTTTTTTAATTTATAGAAATTATAAAATCTATAAATGTGTCATTAAATAGGGTATGTATGACCTAATTAGTTACGAAAATGTAAAACAATTTGATAAGTTAATATTAAAATAACTAGAAAAATAATATGAATAAGGAACTTAATAGGGTAGCAAAAGAGCTATCAAGCAAGTGGGCTAACATACATGTGGTTGAAACTATTCAAAGAGAACTTGAGTTTTGAGTAAACTAGAGACTTGAGAGGTGAGATTGTAAAAACATGAAGCTTGAGAGGTTTATACAAGCATACAAACACTTTATTCTAAGAGAAATTGTACATTACAAGTGTTGTTGCTTGTTTTTTGGCATAATATGTTCTAAGAAAAACAAGATGCAACAGTAGAGGGTGAAAATTCGTATTACGTCTAAAGTTCTGATTTTATGCGAAATTGAACACAATAATTAAGATAAATCCTAATTGTTATTTCTATGGATTTCCAACAAGCACCCTTAAGTTTATGCAATTATAATATAATGCAGAATAATAAAACAATAAACAAAATGAACTATGCAATTATAATATAATTACAGAATAATAAAATAATAAACAAAATCAACACAATAATTTTGGTGACGAAGTGGAAAATTCGTGCGAGTATAAAATCACTCCGAGTATCTCGGCTACCAGCCGAAAATCCACTATGAAGAGAAAAACTTACAGCGATGTTATAAGACCTATGCCAACAACTTTGCCGACTTTAATACCTCTAGACTGCAAGAACTCCTCCGGCCCATACCACAAGGTTTTCTTCAAAACCTCTAAAGTCTCTAAGCGGATCAACACAATAAGTTCTGAATGCCGGAACTTCTACTACCAATCTTCCTCATTGGAACTCTGAAGGTTTAGGAAATTAGGTTTCAATGGGTTGACGGTTTAACAAAGAAAGATTTCACAAAAACATAGAAGACAGTAAAGCAATGAAGTTTTCAAGGTGAACAAAGAGTATGTTGAAAAGCTAAGGATATTTTGGCTTAAGAGAATATGTTTTCAACACTTGTGAATGTAGTTTAATGTTCTTTATATAGGTATGACAAAAAGAAAAGGTTTCCTAAGTGCAAAATAGGTTAAAAACGCGTCCAAAATAGGTCACTTACGCATAGGCATTCGAACGCTACACGAACACGTGTCGAAGTGTGCTTGTTCCGCAAACTTATTCAAACATATTCTCGAATGCACCTCGAACGCGAAGCCATTGGAAGGTTTAATTCGAATGGCAAGTTGAACGCACTACGCAGGGGAACCTTCTGCCAAATTTCATTCGAACCCATATACGAATGTGACACTAACGGGAATCTTTTGCAACTGTTTCATAACCAAACACTCTATGGTCATTTACGTCTTTACCATATAATAAAAGAATTTATATTATAGAAACTGTTTATTTTATTCAATAATAAAATATTTACAAAAGTATTTATAGAGAAATACACAAGAAATTGGTGCTCAGAGCACCAACCCTAACAAAATCTCCCACTTGCTCTAGTGTCAATATTGATTGTATCTAATACCCATCGACTCCACATGCTTATCAAATAACTTCAGTGAAATTACCTACAAGCAATAGCGACAAGCAATATCTATACCCAAGAGTATGTGTGGGCATCGGATTGGATCGGATCGGGTCAGATTCGATCCGATCCGATCCGATTCGATAATATCGGATCAAATCGGATCAGATTTAGCTATCGAACCCAATCGAATCATGTTTGGTTCATTTGTCGAATTTCGGATCGGATCGGATAAATTTGATAATTGTCGGATCGAATCAGATTTTATCCGATTTTATAACAAATCTGAATCCGATAAGGAATCCGATTTGATAACGGATTCGAAATCTGATAGGGAATCTGATTTGACAATAAATCTGATAGTATATTCGATTTGATAACAAATCTGATTTGATAACGGATCCGATTCGAAAAATTTATTTGAAAATTTGTAAATTCATAACAATTTTATCGAATCGGATCAGATAAGTTAAAATTCAAATCAATTTTATCAAATCGGATCCGTTATCGAATCAGATCCGTTATCAAATCGAATCCACTATCAGATTTGTTATCAAATCGAATTCTCTATCGGATTCGAATCCGTTATCAAATCGGATTTATCCGATTAGTTAAGTATTCAAATCGGATCAAACAAATCCGATCTGATTCGATAGTTATCGGATCGGATCGGATCGAGTTTGATAAGGCTATCAAACCTTATCGGATCAAATAAACTAATACTAATCGGATCGGATCGGATTCAGATTCGGTTAGATCCGATCCGAATCCGATAATGCCCACCCCTACCCAAGAGGGGGGTGAATTGGGTTATCGCTATAAATGCGGAATTAATAAATCTTTACCGATTTTTAGCTCTTATTACCAAATGGGGACTTAAGGTAATTTTCTCTATTCCAATTAATAGCCTATATGCAAGTTTTCTATTTAATATATATAAGCATAAATAAACTTACTATAAACAAAAATATAGGGAAAGAGAATACGACACCGAGATTTATAGTGGTTCGGCCAAACGTGCCTACGTCCACTCCATCAAGTCTCGCTTGAAGATTTCCACTAGAATCGAGTTTCTGTGGTTCACTCGCAACCAAGAGTTTTCCACAAATGTGCACTCCAAACCTTTTAAAATTTGAGTTTTGTTCGTAGGCTTACTCACAAACATTTACAACTACCCCAAATACTGGGATTTCACAACCACATGTGTTTTTGTTTAAGAAGATGTACAACACACATAGGCACTCACAATGATAAAGAAGATTGTGTGAGTTGGTTACCCAAATGATCAAAGCTCACTACTAATGAATATGAAGATGAAATATGAGCTTTTTCTAAATGTAGAGAGTGTAAAATGATTTGAAGATGATTATAAACTCTCAAGAATGTTTTGACATGATTATATGATGAATATATGTGCAAGAGGTTGGTTAGAAGTGAGGAAAATGATGAATTTATAGATTTTGCATAAAACTAGCCGTTTATAGCCGTTTTAAGGTTTTGGGACCGGTATGGGATCGGTATGCCGGTCTAACGGCTCAAAAAATGACCGTTGGCACCTCTGGAACTGGCATGCCGATTACAGAGACCGGTATGCCGGTTTTTAGACCGGTATGCCTGTTTCTGATGACCAATCAAGACTGACGGCACTCGGTATTTTGTCCATACCGTTCTCTAGAAAATTCCAAATCATGATCCGCAAATTTCTACATAAACTAGTCACATAGATATATCTTCTGTAAAAATTTAAGCTTCCAAAACATTAAGATGAATTTTATGGAATTTTTCTAATGTGACATGTATGCAGAAAACGTACATCTGAACATGTTGTAGTAAAATGGCTCTAGCAAAAGTTCTATATATCGGAATTGTGTTCCGTTTGAACCGTAGCAAACTAGAGACACATATCTATCTATTGGTATATCATTTTATATTTAATTCAACCGTTTGCTAGTTTTTGGAAGATCATTTACCGATGCACTTGTGCATGAAGTTCATTTTGGTGCAAATAAAATGAAAATGATTATTTTAGTATTCTAAGCCATTTTAAATGCAAGTGATGCAAAATGTATGATTCCTAAGAGCTTTGAAACATTTGAATAAACTCACTTACAATTAGTTTTAGCTCTTAATCATTATTTTGATCTTCATCTTGATTGGCTCATTCTTTGACTTTTTCATCATCTTTTTGCCTCTTTATCATCTTTGCTCTCTTGATCATCATATAACTTATTTTAGCTCTTCATCAATATTTTGATTTCATTATCATCTTTTTGTAATGTCCGTTAAAGCATGTCAAAGTCTTCACTCTCGTTGCATCATCAAAATCCATTATGCGACTATGTCGCTAACATTCGGAAGTATGGCCTTCGTGAGCGGATCTGCTACATTATCTTCACTAGGAACTTTGCACACGACAATGTCACCTCGCGACACAATCTCTTGAATGATGTGATACTTTCGTTCCACATGCTTCGATTTTTTATGCGCCATCGGTTCATTTGCTTGCACAATGGCACCAGTATTATCACAGTATAACGGAATCAGATTCTATACTTGGGACAACTCTCAGTTCTGTGATAAAACATGGCTAATTAGAAACAGAATCTCAATTCTGTAGTTAATTTTAAATTTTTATTTGACAATGACTTTTTTAGTTTCTAATTTGGAAAACTATTGTTCATTAGAAACATAATTTTTCCATCGCTAATTTTTAAAATTTCAATCCCACCAGAAATTTATTCCTTTTGGCGCCATTTTTTTTTTAAAAAATAGAGACGGGTTTTCTGTCGCTAAATAGAAATGGAATCTTTATTCCGTCACTATTTTTTAAAATTTTCAATCTCTCCAACATTTTATTCGGTCGGTGCCAATTTTTTCCAAAAATAGAGATAAATTTTTCGTCGGTGATCCGTCGCTAAATAGAAACGGAAACTCTATTCTGTCGCTAAATTTCATCAAATTTAAAAAAATTTCCCCCTTGTGAAAATCTCAAATGTCTACAAAATTTATCAATCTTCCCGCTTCTCTTATTTTCTTCCTCTATATATACACCACAATTTTTTTAACTCTCAACTCCAATACACCATCCAAAATTTTCTTACTCAATTCCATATATCATTAAATTTTCTCATATCTCAACTCCCATTATCAATCTCTCATTTTTCTTATATCCACTTTTAAATTTGCTCGAGAAACAAACACTAATATTTTTATTAGTTTAAGGTGGCGTAAATGGATGGTGGCGTATCAAAACTTGTGGTGGACATTACGGTGTCTTGTGGAATTGAAGATGTATATATAACAATTAAAAAAAGTTACTTCTTTAAAATTTTCCACCATTCAAAATTTTAAAATTTTCTCTTTTTTAAAATTTTAAAATTTTCTCTCTACAATTTAAAATTTTCTCATATCTCTATAATTATAAAATTTCCCGCCACTCTAAAATTTTAAAATTTTCCCCTCTCTAAAATTTACAAATTTCACTTATTTATAAAATTTATAAGTTTCACACATTTTTAAAATTTTAAATTTCCCGTCTCTCTAAAATTTTAAAATTTCCGCTTTTTAAAATTTTTGTAAAATAAATAGGTACAGAATAGCTACGGAAATTCCATCTCTATTTAGTTATAGAAATTTATTCCATCACTAAATTGCTATGGAATTTTCGTCGCTATTTAGCTACGAAAATTATTTTGTCGCTAAATAGCGACGTAAAGTATTCTGGCTCTAAATAGCGACGGAAATTATTATATCTCTAAATAGCGACGGAATTCTATTTTTTCGCTATTTAGCGACGTAATTTCCGTCTCTATATAGAGACATGTTAAAATTTAGTCGCTACGGATGTAATATTTCAGTTGCTATTTTTTTGCGACCAACAAAATAGAGATGAAATTTTCCCGTCGCTAAATAACCATTAGCGACGGAATAGCTAAGGATTTTTCCATCCCTATTCCGCTGTTTTCTTGTAGTGTTTGGATTTTTCATCAATTTCGGTCTTGAAAACTCAAGAAGTAGAAAATCTTGTAAACATCAAAATTGCAGATAATTGAGTCTTCTTTCATCTAGAACTGGAATCTCATCAATCCAATATCAGATTACAAAGTTAGGGCCAAAATACGAAAATTACGCAAGGTTGGAATTTCCGAAATTGTACATTGGTAGAACACCCTTTTAAGTTTCTAACTTCCAAAATCCAATGTATTATTTCACCTGCATAAAAAATAAAAATTCACAATAAAAATATATAAAACATAAATTTAATTATTATTTCACAAATGTGCTAAATTGATGGAATTAATGAAACTACAAATGTAAAATGATTTATTTTTCTTTTAATAAATATTTTTTTTTTAGTATTCATCAATAAGCAACCTGAAATAACATTAAGGAATAGGAGTATTCCAAAAAAAAAAAAAAAATCCAGAAATTTAAGCGGGAAAATTAGGAACTAGAGCCTTGAAAAGATGTAGGGTGCGAGAGAGAGAGAGAGAGAGAAATGAAGGTTTATGAATACGGTATAGACAATGACAGTTGCTTGGTATAGTGCTATTTATGCCTCTCCCACTCATGCTAAAGCACATGCTACTATTACAGATCGAACATGTCCATGTTCCAAGTTTACATGAATACAATTTGATACATTCATTGTTCTTCTCTCATCATGTTCTTGTCAGTCACACGAAGGGCCATGTGAACCATAAGTCGCAATCCTTTTAAATTAGTGCTACCTCTTTAGTCTTAATTTCCCCACTAATATGAATTCTTTCATCATTTCGTTTCTTACAATAGAGCAATTGTGATCCACTTACAGCTGTGGTATCTTGATGGTTCGATCTTATGATTATTTCTTACACAATAAAGGTTACATAATAAATTTTTTTTTTTTTTTTGGAATTGTTGGATATCCGCCGTCAAATCATTTATTCCGAGCTTAAGCGGAATAGATAAAATCCCCGGCTGTCTCGGGTTCTTACAAGAAACATACTCCCTGAATTCAAACCTAAGATCTCAAGGTGAGATCCTGAGCCCTACATCATCAAGTCACGCCTATTTGGAGATGTTACATAATAAGTTACGAGGGACAAAGAAAGCAAAAAGAAAATTCACGGCAATTCACCGAAAAAGAAGCAGGACAGTAAGGTGATACCAATAGATCTAAAACTAGTCCTTGTATCATCGGATTCAATTTTATTTTTGTATTCTAAGATCATTAGTCATAATAGAATATTATAATAAAAGAAATTTAAGACCTTTCATAATTAATTATTTAGAGTTTATGAAAAAATTAGGCAATATTCACCTGCCTGTAGCCAGGCTAAGTGTCACAGGCCGAATTTTGGGGTCACCAAGTTGGATCCGTACGGCTTTTGTTAATATTGCGTCTAACAAGTCAGTCTATGATTGAGCCTGCAAGGACAAGCTCATGGTTAGCCATCTACAAGTTGTAAGCGTTATTAAGCGACGGGAGTTAAGCATACATCAATAGCACACATTCACATGGCATGAGATAAGGAAGCATACATTAGGCATATAGCATACATATTCAAGCATCACATTCGGACAAAACAATGTGACATTAAAGGAAACATATTTCATTAATCAAGCCAACTAAGGGCGAGGGAGTACACAACTTAAGCCCATAGTATGCCGGTGGCCAAGGCCCTTCTAAGGTGCCCAGGTCACCCCCTAAAGAGGTTTTAAAGACATCGCACAAGTGGCACTAGGAAACACACATGATGTTTGAGTTGTCACCCCCCTAAAATAAAAATAAAAATAAAAATAAAAACAAGGAAAATACAAAAGTGCACACTAGCACCACAACACAAGCGGCTTGGGCAAGACATTGGCCCTGGACAAGCCTGAAGTGTAGGTGAGTTACACTAAGCATGGCAAAAAAGCCTGCGGCCCGGTCCGGGAGTAAAAAAACCCGGTCCAAATTTTATAATGGTAGGCCAGGTTCGGGAAGCCTGGTCCCAGGCTTAAAAAAATATTAATCCATAAATTTTTGATTTTGAGGTTGATACATATGTCTTTTAAGAATTGATACTATATTCTTAACTTTTTATTAATATGTTTTAGTACATAAGAGTTGAACTATTATTAATTTTGATTATTATAAAAAAAATCGAGCCAAAAAATCCAAGCTCGAGATGGGATAGACAGGCCTGACCCGGCCCGTTGCCACACTTAGGCCAGACGGCTCCGAATAAAGCCCCATTCAAGACAATAGCAATAGAAGCTGATCACAAGAGCTCAGAATAGATAACTTGGCAATAAGTTTGGGATGGGTGCAGAGTAGTAATATACCAAGCAAAAGCAACTGGATCCGACAAACCCACCGACAGTTGCTCCATAAGATCAAAAATAAACCAAATGGGTCCTTTTGGTTAGTGTTATGAGCCCCTAAAAATTAGGACAGTGCAGTTTTAGAGGTAGAGGACAAACCTCCCCCCACGCCCCACCTTTGTAGTAAACATGCTGGCAAGTGTTAAGACCAGCTTTCAATTACCCCACTTCTTGGTTGGTATGATGTGGATGGTTAGTGCCCATAATATAGGGCTATTTGGGAATGGTTCGAACCGACACTGATAAAGACAAGTCGAGTGGGCGAGTGGCCTCATTTGGGTTAAGTGAAAGTGGGCGACCGGGGTGCGTATTGGGTTCATTCCTCAATTCGAAATCTAGTCACATTTGGGTTGGTTCGAAATCCATTCGTTTAATAAATAAGTTATTTAAATTCGAAAATAATAGTTTCATTATTAAATGAGACTCACTCGTAAAAACTCAATTCGGTTCGTTTTTGACTTGTGAACACTATATATATATAGAGGGGGGAGGTCATAAATATTTTGAATTTTATAGGGAAATTATTTAAAATTTGAAGTAAATAAAAAAACAAAAACTTTAATTTTTTTAATTAATCAAGCCCAAGTCGAGTCGAATCCTTTAGTAATCGAATTCATGTTAAGCTCGATTATAATATTTTCTTAACGAATTGAGTTCGAGCAACACATGTAAAGCTTGATTCGAGCTCAAGCTCATATAAATATTTATCGAGTCGAGTCGGGCATTACTCAGCGGGATTTCACCCCTATATACCACTAATTTATCCATGTATATTTCTTTTTCACAAGTAATTTTTTGATACCACTATTGTATAGGTGTCATGATACCATCAACTAAAAAATATATAACATATAAGAGTTATATCAAATAAAACTATCATTTATTTAGTTATTTTTAGTATATAGCACACATTAGAATATATTATTGGGTTATTATATAAGAACATAATATATTTTTCCTATTTTCACATGAAGTGCCAATTTTTATGGGGGGTTTTGCAAATACTACGGTACACGGAAATACGGTTGAGTTTGCTTATCCACATATAATAAGATAAAGACAGAAGCCAACTATTGAAACACAAAAACATGAAAAGGATTTTGTGAAGAGATACAAAGACATGCATCTTTTGGTGTGGGTGGTAAAATGAATCAACGAATCAAATTTGTATCGAATCATAAACTAATCAAATCAAAATGTGATGGTTTCGTATTCGATTCGTTTAATAAACGAATCGAATACGAATATTTGTTTAGTCATGATATTATTCAATAACATAATTTACCATAATCTTTTTATATTAATATTTCATAAATATATACATATGAAATATGTAATTAATATATTTATTAAAAACATTTTACTAAATATCGACAATATTATTTTTATATGATAAATAGCCATACTTTCTTGAATATTAATTGAAAAATAATAATAACTAGTAAAAGAAAATAATAAAATGAATTCTAAACAAATAAACGAATTAATGAGCTTAAATTCGTATTCGATTCGTTTAATAAACGAATCGAATCGAATTGACCCATTTATTAAATGAATCCATTTTTTCAAATTCATATTCGCTTTAAAACGAATCTTAACATAAATTATCACCCATATTTTTAGTGCAGGGAGCAGTGAAAGTGGTGCAGGTTGTTATGTTAAGCGTTTTAATATATAGATGAGTGTTTAAGAGTATGATTAGAAGTTAGGTAAATGTCAGAGAGAGGCTATTGAATTGTACATTTCTCGTGACTTCTGGTTTAGAATCTTCCTTCACTGTACATGTGACGGCACAAGACAACACACAAGCATTGTACAATCATATAGCGGATATCATTTGTTCGGTTTGATTCGATTAATTTTAAAGTGAATATGAATTTGAAAAAATTGATTCGTTTAATAAATGAGTCAATTCGTTTTGATTCGTTTGTATATGAATTTAAGTTTACTGATTCGTTTATTCATTCACGATTCGTTTTATTGTTTTCATTTACTA
>SKCR01053535.1:0-26251 GCA_019454045.1 Zanthoxylum bungeanum | reverse complement strand
GGAAGCAAACTTCCACATTTGGCCGCCGTAAGCTTGAACTATTCTGATAAACTTTCAACTTCAGTGAATGAGCAAATTTTCTCGAATTCCTCAGCCTTGACAATCCATGAATCCTTACTCTTTCACAAAAAAGTTTAGTCCCTGGCTTTAGACCAGGAGAGTTCTCCACTATCAAGCTAGGAGACAGCTGCAGTACAGTAGATTGTCCAACAACTGCAAAAACCCAAAAGAAGAAGAAGAAGAAGAAGAAGATAAAAACACAAATTAGCCACCATATAAAACTTTTACACTTACTCACAACATTATGTGTTCATATATTAAGCAATATAAGTATTCATAAGATTGTGCATATATTTTTCTTTATTGCTAAGAAATTCAGCTAGCTTAGAAAAAACATCCAGCTGTTTCGTGCTAAATTCCTTAGGAATTAGGATATCAAAGATACCAACTTAATTATATATTTTAGTAATTAACACATTAGCTTAATTGTTAATCTTCTAGGGCACCGATTTTTTTAGAAAAACATAAACTTTCTCTTTGTCTCCAACTAAATTTCATAAATTTTTCTAGCTAACAAAAACTCAACAAATATAACTTCTGATTTCAGAGAACTGAAACCCTAAGTTTGTAGGACTCAACGTCGTCATAAACTCGCACATAGAAGAAAGAAGAGACAATACCTAAAGAGCGTTCATCGGCGTAGACGACGGGATAAGCAATTGAGAACGCGACTAAGAGGATCAAGAGAATAAAGTCGGAGCTCCGAATTGGTTTTGCGGTACCCATGCAGAAGACGAGAAAAGGCGCGATTTTGAAAATACGAAGCAAATGAGAGGGTATTTCTGCTATTTCGTGAGTCGGTGATTTGGGCCAGGCAAAGGCGGCTATGAATTTGTGTGCTTCAGCTAGCCCAATACACAACTCTTTGGACTTTGGCCCATACTTTATTCCCCTTAAATAATTTTTGAAATTTCTACACGTGGATTTCTTTTAAAAATAATAATAATAAAAAACCCCGAACAGTAGAGATTCTTTGGTGCAACAGTGGTATGAGTGACGTGATACCACAAGCGAATTAAAAAATGACATGTAGAGTTTCTTCACCTATTTTTTAGTTGTTTTTTTTAATTTTTTAGCACGCGTGGCAGTGGATGATTGGCTTGTTGCATGGATGACGTGGTACCACTGTTGCATAGAAGATTTTCTCCTCGAACAGTGGTCTTTGGATTAGGAATGATAAAAATGAAAAAAATCTTCATGAAGATGGATCCGCGGGGATTCTATACGTTAAAAGTGAATAATAAGAAATCTATTTTATTTTTTACTTTTAATTTTTTTTATAATTAATATTATTTTAGTAACCGAATTATATTCGATCGCTATTTATTAGTAATTACCGATCGAATTATCGATCAGTAGTTATTGGCGTCAAATTAATTTTTAACACCGTATTTACGACCGAATACCGACTGAATATTCGGTCGGTAATCGATCAGTAATTGGTCAGAAATTATTTTTTTATCTTTTTTAGTTAGTATTCGGTCGGATTATGACGATTATATTAATAATTGTCATACATTGTTAAAAAAATGATGGTTTAAATAAATAACTGTCATCAATTATGCTATGCGTGTAACAATGACGGTTTGTAAAAATAATTGACGTTATTTATCCAAATATTTATGACAGTTTTATAACATTAAAAATATTTTTTTGTTAAATATTATAATATTTAACTTATCACATTTTTCCTTATTTTTCATTTTTCACATTCATCAACATGTAATGTTTCTATTTACGTTTCATAATTTGTAAACTGTCAATTACATTATTTTTTGTATGTTATGAAAAATTATCAATGTTTAATAAAAAAAAATCTATATTATTAAGAGCACAAGGGAATTCAATATTTTAAAAACCCGTAAAAAAATTTGTTGGGTAGCAATACGGGTTTGGTAACTTATTTTTATATGAGGGTGCAGGTTCAATAATGAAAATTAAAACCCACAGCAGGTATGGTGCGAGTTTGGTAATTTATTTACATATGCGGGTGCATGTTTAGTAATGGAAAACCCGCACCAAACCCCACCCGCTGCCATCCATAATTGGAATCTTTGTGGTTGTGGAAAGATGATCGATGCATGGTTTGTAAGGTGTTGGAATTAACACGAAAGTGTGACTGTAATTTAAAATTTTCTTACAAAACCACTTTAAGGTTTGTGGTTATGTCGCTATTGATGTAAACAAACTATGCTAATCAAATTAATCACTATTAATTTAAACATTCATGTAAATAATTTGATTCATCAATATAAATAAAATTCAACAATAATAAAACATACATGAATGTGTTATACTTTTATTGAACATTTCTTGAATTTCCTTTTTGAATTTCCCCTTATACTAGTGCACCAAGTGTTGCACCTCTAGTTGACACACTAGATCCCTTTTACGAACAAATCGCTACCACTTTGAAAACAAATAAAACTTTTTTCTTTATTGGATGGTTGAACTCTGGATTAGAGATCATCAAAAATTTAATCTTTCTTTGAATTAATCGTATAACATATTTAGAACACACCAATAGAGAGAGGGAGGGAGAGAATTCGGCCAAGGGGAAAAAACTTACCCCTAGGCCGAAAATCATCATCTTTAAATAACATTGGATTTACTTTGTTTGTATCTCAATACAATAAGGACAATCCAAGATCTCTTCAAATCAAATTTGATATATTTTATATTATTTCTCAAATTAAATCAGGAAACTTGATTAAATAAGGCTTTCTTATTAAATAAGACATATGTATTTAATCTATATTAGGAATCTAATTAATTAGGGTGTTAGCCCATTAAATTAAAGCCCAATAGATTAAATATTATATTGGCCCAATAATTAATTAACTATTAATTAATTCTAACTTACTTAATTTAATTAATAATTAATCAAAATTGCATTTAATTTATTTAACATAAATATCTAATATTTATTTAAACAATTAAATTTAAATTTTATATTTCAAATTCATTAATCAAATTAATATTTCTGAAATATTTTGAATTATCCTAATCTTATTAAGAAATAATATTTTAATTGAAAATCTAATTGTCACACTATTTGCCAAAATAATCACTTATTAACTTTTAATAAACATCATTTAACTTGTAACATAGACGAGAACTGTATTTGTGCACTGTCATAAGTTCATTATTGAGTAGCAGTTATATGATATTAACTCTTTAATATTTCATCTATATGATATCCCACAGACTATGGGTGAATGCCGAGTAGCATGCCATGGCCCATAATCGATGAATGAAGTGGAAAAATATTTGAACCCGTTAGAATACATTTCGAGCATGTCATCTCATTCCTTCTAATATTTATGTTCCTTATCGAGTATGAGATTATGGTTAGGTCAAATCCTTACCATTCGATATATTTCAAAACTCGATCTCATGAATTTGATATCTCTAAGAAATCGACTGCTTTGGCCAATGACTTGTATCTACATCTTTGATTTTCCTTAAAACATCTCTAATTTTTATTATCAAAGCTACCAGACCCTTTTTGAAGCAGTACACGTGACGTCGTACGTTATTAGCTCAAGACCATATAACATTTATTCATAGGACGTGGCTAGTCGAATAATGATATACTAGTATCGTACATGTGATCTCACGTCAGATGATATAATGACACTAATGTATTATTACGTCTAAGATCAATGACATTAGATATTATTACCATGTGATCTTACGCTTCTGTGGTCGTGTTCGATTTCATTCTACTAATGAAGACATTTATTGTTTGTGTTCTTATGATATGAGACTCATCATCCATTATATTAACATCAAATGTCAATCTAGGCGACACACAACAATATTGGTCGAGTGATATATTACTGTCATGTATAATGATCACATTTTATCAATAACTTAATTTGAGACTTATTCATATAAATATCATTGACTCTCATAATCACAAATGTCTTTTGGATTAACGATATTCATCTGACATAATGTCTCGAGACATATACATAAAATATGGATGTAACGAAGTATAAAAAACAGATGTCTTTTATTAATAAATAATAAACCGTGTTACAAAATATTATAATATTTATAATAGGTTTTAGGACGTCCCCATGCGCCATGCATTACTGTGATTAATTCAATTTGTCAGCAATGTTTCTGCTATCTGTTCTCCTTCCCTTCTCAGTGTCTTGAAAGTTATTACCATAACAAATCTTTAACGCAAGTCCTTTAAAGCTTATAACTTGTGAGACTGAAATTTTGGGTTTATTTTATGGGAAATGCTAACGAGTGCCCTTAGGGCATTCGTTAAGGATCCATTTTAGGAAAGTTTTTATGGAAAAACGGAAAAAATAATTAATGTTTTGACAACTTTTTACATTTCCCATAAAAAATGATGTGAAAAGTTTCCAAAAATGGATCTTTAACGAATGCCCTTAGGGCACTCGTTAGCATGACCCTTATTTTATTACTTACATGTGCAAGTTTCAGTATGATGTATGCTGCTTCATTATTATTAATTAATGCAATTTATATACAATAGATATAGTGTAGGGTTACTTAAAAATGTTTTATTTTGGAGTTTTTTTTTTTTTTATTTTGGGAAATTAATAGTATTAATTTGAAGTTAAATTCTATATTTTTAAAAATATTACCCATGGTTGCATGATGCAGCTGGTATGACGTTATTCTCTTAATACACTTTCGTAACCTTATTTTTAATAACCAATTTTATTTTATTTTCTTTTCTTTTTTGAAAAATTGCGTAATGATTCCAAAATATAACACGTCGGTAAATACATAAGAAGAGCCAATTACTGGTAATTAGCAAGTGGTAATGATAGAGAACATATATACAAATTGCCGACGTCGGCATTTAACAAGCTAGCAAAGTGATCAATTTAATCTTAATAATACGTTCAACTAAGTACGTGTCCAAATTAACAAGTTGTATATGTAATACATGAGTAATTATTTGGTGCAACGGAGGTATGAGTGACGTGGTACCACCAACGAATCAGAAAATGACATGTATAATTTAATATCTATTTTTTAGTTGTTTTTTTAATTTTTTAGCACGCGTGACAATGAATGATTGGCTTGTTGCATGGATGACGTGATACCTCTGTTGCATTGTAGATTTTCTCGTAATACATGCATCAAAATCGAAACCCTAACCATACGTACTATAGGAAAGGCAAATGAATCGAGTTTTAAAAAACTCAATCACAGTTTCAGTGTTTTTTAATAAAAAAAAAAAAATTTAAGTAGGGTTTATGAAAAAACACAAGAAATTAAAACACTAGTTCGTACTTTAAGAAATTTGATTTTTTCAATATCTTAAAAATATTAATAAACAACACTTAAATTTAAAGATGTGTTTTTCTAAACCCGTTCCATTTGCAAACCCTAATATGAAAAGAAAGAGAAGTAAAGAGAAACTAGAAAGGTATTGGGAAGGCTTGGCTTCTTTATTTAGTGTTTTTCCTGTGATCAGAACAGTGATATATAGAGCTTTTAAGTTCCAAGCTCTGCAATGCTCTCTAAGGCTGGCTTCCATTGCCCCTCACAATTTCCAATTCCATGGTGCCTTCTTTCAACTCTACTGCTGCTGCCGCTGCATATATTGCTTCCCAGTTGCAGTTGCTGTTGCTGTTGCTGAGCCTCCTGCTCCACTCGCATAAGAAATTTATATAAATAGGAATCAATATTAGCCCTTCAACATGAGATTAGGGGTGGCAATTTGGGTCAATATTCGTTTATTCGTTCGATTCGATTCGCTTGCTTTAAAGCGAATACGAGTTTGAAAAAATGGATTCGTTTAATAAATGAGTCAATTCGATTCGATTCGTTGATTCGTTTTGCCATCCCTACATGAGATTAGACAAATGGCAACACAAATTTATCCCCATATGGCCATACACATGATGAAACCCACGGCTAAAAGTTCACCGTATTCTACTAAAATTTAATTTCCATGTTAATTAAAATATGATGTTTAGTTATGAATTGTGAAACTATTATTCATACAAAACATATTCAGGACGAACACACCCTCGGTTTCATTTTAAGTTTTTGGCACTTTCCATGTATAAAATCCTTTCTTATCAAGCTTTGGGACTTGGATTCTAAGTGTTGAGATTTGTATGGATTTTTTTTCAAATTATGATTGGTAATTAAATAATTTAAAAGTAACTTAATACAGTTCCAACTTATATTATTGTTAAAATATACATGTTAGAAGATTATAAAAATATTAAGACAGTTCAAGAGGTGCGTTTTTTTATAAGCACCCAAAACAGTTGGAGATTTTACTTGTTCCGTTTAAGTGCAAGTCGGGTGATTTGACGACGAAACTTTCTACGTTTCCAAACAAAAAAAGTTGAATTATTGAGCCTCTGCCTCTTTTAAGGGTGGTTTTTTTTTAAAAAAAATAAAAAATTGGTGTGTGTATTTATGGCATCTCAACGTGTCCTATAGATTATTCAATCTGGAGACATGATATTAAAATCCTATCGATTAGTTATTATCATAGAGAATTGAAAAGTCGACCCATTCAATACATACAATAAGGAAGCTAATTAGAAAATTCATATTAATTCACATTTATCTCAGCTCCAAAATAATATAATTCAATATTATATTAATTTTATAGTGATGCCAGTTAACCCAGACCGACATAGGTCTCCCTAATTTTTTTTTTTTAAATATCAATAATAGATTATTAGTGTTAGAAGAGAAATTTATATAAGGCAGATTCAATCAATGAATATATGACATGTATTAATTATTAATTTTTTCTATATTATTATTGATTAATTTAAAATTTACTGTACATATATCAAAATATTAGCGTGTGAACATACCACATCATCATAGTTTCTCTAGGTTGAGGGTCTAAAGTCTAAACAATAAACTCTAAGTACCTTAACATTACTGCATTTCTCAGATTTCGAGTTCGGATTCCGGCCACGTGTATTTCTGTTCTTCATTTCTACTTCTCCTCCTCTCTCCTTCATCAATCTCCCTAGTTTCATGCATTTATTTGCAGCAAATTCCTTCAACACATCTGCCAAAAAATAAAACACGTAAATCAACCCAAAAGTTAAAACTTACACAGCTTATGACTGAGAGTAGATAAAAGTTACTTACAAAAAAAATCATATCATATATTTAAAAATTTAATTTTAATTTTTTATTAAATTTTGGATCCTAACTAGCAAAATGTGTGAACTATCCACGGCCACCACTGATGTTACGAGGAAACCTGCCGACTTCTCAAATTTTTTTTACAATAATTAATATTAAGTAAATTATAAAAATACCTAATGAATTTATAAATAAAACCCTTAAAGAAAATGTTAATTTGTTTGTCTTTCTTTTGGTCAGTAAATGAATGTTACCTTCAAAACTAATAAGGCGATAAACCAGGCCGATCAACAAAGTATCATCTGGCCTTAAGAGCTTGAGCTGCTTCACTGGCATGCTGCCATTCTCCGAACTCAACGCCGGTGAAGTCGCCACAAGCGCCACGTAATGTCCTGGATTCGAGTTCATAATCTCGTTGGCGCTAACAGACCAATAAATCCTCTCTGTCTTGTTTCCCGGATGCTGAATCACCACCGTCGCCGCTTCTGCTGCTTGACAGTTGCCCATATCCAAAACTAATGAGTCAATTAGCTATAGCTACTAGCTAGTTATCTCTATCCAGGCTTTAATAATATAATCGATCATCAAACTAATTAAATAATTATAGCTAGCTTGAAAGTGAAACAAAGATGAAAAAGTGGTTGTTTAATTTGGAGAAATGATGAGTGCTTTGTTCTTAAATCAACTAATTATAGATATGTGTAGTACTTGTAAGAAATGAGTTCAAATCTTCTGTGCCATCAATTGTGTTCCACTAATTAAATTTGGACAACTAATATCTATCATTAAATGAGAGAATAATTTGATTGGTGCAGTGTTAAAGTCAGAATTCTCTCATTTAATGAGATATTAGTTATTCAAATTTAATTGATGGAACACGAAGTGGAGCACAATTGATGGGATAGAAAATTTGGACCCGTAAAAAATGTTGTTATTTGCGTGGAGACGTGTTAGATCTGCAAAGTGAGAAAACCAACTGATGGGGTTGCGTCTAACAGGCGAGACCGTGGGGTCTCAGCCTCATTGGATCTTGTTATTCAATGATTTTATCAAAATGGTTGCAAAATCTGAGTAAAATTGGATTGTAGTCACGGTAACACATTATGAGTAGGGGTGACAAAAAAAATCAACGAATCGAATTTGTATCGAATCTTAAACGAATTGAATCGAATCTGTGATGGATTCATGTTCGATTTATTTATTAAACGAATCCTAATATCAGGATTTATATTCGATTCGTTTATTAAACGAATCTTATATGAATATTCATTTAGTCATGATATTATTTAATAAAGTAATTTACCACACTTGATTTTCATTAATTATTCATAAATATATACATATGAAATATGTAATTAATATATTTATTAAAAATATCTCACCAAATATTGAAAATATTAATTTTTTCTATGGTAATTAGCTATAATTTCTCGAATCTTAATTAAAAAATAACAAGAACTAGTAAATAAAAATAATAAAACGAATCATAAACGAATAAACGAATCAATGAGCTTAAATTCGTATTCGATTTGTTTAATAAACGAATCGAATCGAATCGACCCATTTATTAAACGAATCTATTTTTTCAGTATTCGCTTTAAAGCGAATAGAATCGAACCGAACCGAACGAATAAACGAATCCTGACCCAAATTGCCACCTCTAACTATGAGTGTTATAAACGAGTTTTTAAAATATGTGATTTCATGTTGATAAATGAGCGATTTTTGACTTATTGTAACATATGTTATTTTTTCTTAGAATTGGAGGTATCTAATTTTGGCATAAATTTAGAAGCTGAGAAGTAAATTGTGGATATTTGGTCATGTTTGATATTATAGTTTGATCTATAATAAAATGATAGATTTGTGTTTTATTTTAATATAATTTTTAAGTGTTTAATTAATGATTAAAAACATCGATTACAAATCATGATTATTTTTAAAATTTTAGTTTTGCAAAAGGTAAAGTTTTTAACTTTTATCCGCTGTAAAAATATTAGAAAAATATTCCATAATTTTTAGCATAAAATAAAATTATATATATCATCATTTATGAACTAACATTTGTTCTCTATACTTTTTAATTATAACAGGAAACAAAACTTCTATCAAAGGTGATTCCATTATCAAAATTGCTTCTCGTACGTGTTATAATTTTACACTAAAATTAAAGAATACGGTAAATGAAATGCACAAGAAATATTTGTTGTTATGTCAAGAGTAATTACGTATAGTAGTGATCAAAATCAAACTCATTCTAAACTTTTCAAATAACAATGACTTGTAAAAAAAAACGAAGTCAAAAATTAACTTGGACAACATGTGTATCTCATAAACTTAGTTTTGAGTATGGTCAAATTGACTATTATAGACTTGCATACTTTAATACATAAGTTTAGCTACAATTGTTTCGCTACTCTAAATTAGTTTGTTAATCATGATTCATTACAAGAAATCACAGATTAAGCGACGAAATTTAATGACGAAATATTCTTTTTCAATAATTTGAAATGGAATAACGACAGAATTGAAATGGATAACGAAAAACGATGGGAAAAAAATTGATAATTAATAATGACGCTAATAAAATCATCGGAAATAAGCGACGGAATATCGACGGATTTACGACTAAATTAGAGACGGAATAAAATTCTATCGTAAATTTAGTCGCAATGTCCTAATTAGGGACATATAATTCCGTCGCTAAATTGGGATGTAAAATTTTCATATCTAATTAGCGACAGATTTATCAATCCGTCCTAAATAGCAACAGATTAATAAATATGTCTCTAATTAGAGATGAAAATTTTCCGTCCCTAATATATACAATTCAGCGACGAAATTTATCCGTCTCTAATTTACGACGGATAAATATATCCGTCTCTAATTTACGACGGAATGAAAAATCTGTTGCTATATTTAGAGACAGATTTTTCATTCTGTCGCTATTTAGAGATGGATTTCTCAATTCGTCACTAAACAGATACGAAATTCTTAATCCGCCGCTAATTGGAAAATAAAATTATTTCCCCTTTCCTTTTCCCCACTCTCTCTGAATCCCTAAATCTCTCAAATCTCTCAAATTAGAGACCCGTCTCTCTCTCAAATCCCCACACCCTAAATCTATGTCTCTCTCAATATTACTCTCGGTCTCGCTTCCTCTCGCTCAGTCTCACACTCTCACGAATACAAGACTATGCAACAAACTCTCACACTCTCACGGATACTTCTTTTCATTTTTTACGAGTTCACTACTTTTTTTTTTTTATATATTTTGTTTTAATTGATTTCAGATGATATTCATGACTTTCAAACATCATTTACTTGGCGGGACATCATCCCCAAAATTTCAAATTCTAGATCGACCAAGAGAGCGGCTATTGTCTGCATGCGGCTATCATGGCCATTCCTTTTATCCACTTTCCCTTTTACTCCTCATGGTTTCTTTCATTTTCTCCATTCACTTCGTCGTTGAAGCCTCTGAAGATCTGTTGTTTCTATCTCTTGCCATCCATCGTCTTAATGTGTTTGCTACTTCTTGTACTGTTCCCCATAGATGACGCCAACTGTTGACGGCTGTTTATCATTCTAAGGGTAATTTGGGAAAAATCACTCCTCGAACAAACCTCCCTCAACTGTGAATTTGTTTGGTTTGTTGGGAATCAAATGCAAACTTGGCAAAAAAAAAAATAATCACTTAAATGAACAAAAGATTTAACATGGTTCGGCGGAATGGATCCAATTCCAACCTACGTCCACGGGCACAAGGGAAAAGAAAACTTTTATTACTGGCTTGGGTCTGAACGATCTTTTTTGTTTCTCTAGCTCAGGGTTCTTTTCTCTCTATTACAAGTTATAAGTGTTTTTGAATAAAATTGCTCAATCCTTTACAATGAATTCTCTATCCCTTATATACTAAGTCTAATTACACCGTTACGCTATCTTCGTGACTTCAGACACGTTGCTAGGCCATTATTACTTAGGCTCTCTTCCCCAAATACCATATAGATTATAACCCAGTCGCCTGACACCCCTATGGCATGCCATCTGAACTTCATTACATTACTCATTCTTGGTACTTGTTACAACCTTATTCTCACATGACAACCGGTATTCTAACTGTTCTCTTATTATAACGTATGCCAGAAGATAATCTGATGGCCTGTTTTTATCACATCAGATCTTTTGGAGGATATTAGTTCTCATGCAGGGCTTACGTCATCTAAGCTTGAACGTAATACCCTCATCCTGACCTGACTCATCGGGTCGGGAAACTGAAGTAGCCGCTGAACTACCAGGTTGGGTCGGTAATATTTCTCTGGACACTTTCACACCTTGAGTCAGGTCACCAGGTACAAACTAATCCTAATATTCTTATCAGGCCGGGTGCCTATACCTCTTGGGCCCATTCCCCTAACTAGGGAAATGAAAATCCCTCGATACCCTTCTTCGTATTCTGGCTTTTCTCGAGTCAAGAAATCATCATCAACATATATAAAATTAGGATTACAATATTATTTATTTAAATACTAATCAATGTACCCGTATTTTTTAATCCCAAAAATATTTTCATACCGTAATTGCTACACTATGCGGGCATAAAATCCCCTCCATTCCAACAAATAACCAATATATTTACATAATATTAAATATGAGCCATTTTCTAACAAAATTAATTACACATGATGTTATTATAAATGCATGGATAAATTGCTCATTTATAAATGATACGTTTTTTTTTTTTTTTTTTTTTTTTTGAAAACTTGAAATATAATTTGTTAATGACGGCCCCATTAAATATCTTGATGTCATCAAGAGAAGTTCGATAAATGTGACTGAATTTCGGTTATTATATCTTGATTTTCAAGCATGTAAGTTGTAACTAATCTTGCCTGCCCATTTTCCCTTCAACGGTGAAATTGTAACAAAAATTCAATGACTTAGGCACGAAACAAAACTTACATGATTAGGCTAAAAGACAAATGTGAATGGCACGATTCTTTTTAATTACCGTGATACATTTTCTTTATAAGTTTTATAAATTAATCTTTCAAATCAAATATGTTAAAAAATGTATGTAATATTTACTTTCAAATTCATATTCATATTCTCCATTCCCACCAATCCGCCCACTCGGCTCATGGATTCTACTTCATGAAACCAAGTTAATTTTGGAGCAGCTTTGAGATTGAAGATGAAATTTTGTTTACTCATTTTATCGACCCGTACAGTACTGTAGCTAATGCGTACAAATAAAGGTTTTACGTCTTTGTGCACGTATGGAATCTTTGATTATATATCGACGAAAAACAGACTGTTCTTTCTTGATAAAGATATGGTAGAGTTTTTATCGAGAGTAATTCTAAAAAAATCTTCAAATCTATTATATTATATATGAAAGCTGAGAAATGGTACTCTCCTCATTCATTCTCACACATATCAAACTCTCTTTTTATTTCAAGGGCTACCATTATGGCTATTGAGTATGTGTGTTTAATTGAGAATAATGATAAGGGGCTCTTCTATTACATAACATAAAAAAATATATATATATATATATAGTTGCTGCAACTCTTGGGTATTGAGTAAGGGTGTTTAATTAGGAATAATGACAAGTCTTCAATTACATAACAAAAATATTTTAGTTGATATAACTCTTGGGGAGATGTTAAGTCGTTTTTAGATTGATTATTATAATTTATAAATTGTGCTAGCAGGTTATCAAGTATGAGAAATATTTACTAACGATGCTGCATATATGATATGCGTAATTTTTATTTTACGGTATTTTGATACTTTCTTCTTTTTCTTTCAAAAGCGAATTTAATATAAATCGTCTCGAAAGCTAGACATCTCATGTGTAAGTGAATTGTTTCCCATTAGCAAGAGCATTTAATGATGTGTGAATTAGGTCCAAAATAAAATACTGTTATATTATTGAAGTTTTATGTGTGTATCAAATGAAAGACCTTGGCCTTTTTATCATTTTCAAACAATGAGTAGTGATAAATTCATTTAAAATAGAGTATCAAGATTATTAAAAATGGTCTTAACTTGTATTCAGATACTTATTTAATAAGTGATGTAAGTGATGGAATAAGTCTTTCTTAGGTTGGTTGAAAAGATTTTAGATATCAAATTTGATATGTTGAGCCTCAAAGTACTATAATACTAAGTGTCTTCAATTCTAATATTGAAACCTCAAGTTTACCGAAAATTATATTATGTGCCGGGTGTATATGCCATCTCTCTCACAGCATGCGGACTCCACAACTGTGCGGGACCCGCCTGCTGTGAGAGAGATGACATATACACCCGACACATGATATACCACCTCCAAGTTTACAGCTTGAATAATACAAGCGTTGTTGCTGGATAAGTCCTTGTCACTAAGTGCTCACAATAAGTGATCTAAATGAGGTTTTTTTTTTTTTTTTTTTTTTTTTTTGGGGAGATATTTGAACTTTTTAAAAATCAACTTCTTATTTGCGTTGGTTTGTTTATTTAATGAATAGATGAAGAGTATGACTTTTTATAATTTTGTACTAACATCATAATGTATTATACCGACAATTCAAACTCTTGTAGAGTACATCTAGCCCTGGCCATTATCGGATTCGGATCGAACCGAATCCGAATCCGATCCGATCCGAAATACTCTCAGATGTTTGATTCGCTCGGACCGGATCATCTTATCGAACTCGATCCGATAATTATCGGATCGGATTGGTTCGATCCGATCCGAAATATGATGATTTCGGATCGGATTGGTCCGATCCGATCCGAATCGGTACACATAATCTGGTTTTGAGTCAAAAAAATCGAGCAGATCGGATTTTATCCGATCCAAAATAATTCGATTTTTTTTTAATTTATTTAATATGTAATCGTTTTGCATATTAAATAAATAAAAAAAATTCGAGCGGATCGGATCGGATAAATTCGATCCGATCCGAAATCCGTCGAACCAGACCAACTCAATTCGATCGAATTTGATAATCGGATCGGATCGGATCGGATCCGATCCGATGCCCACCCCTAAGTACATCAATCCTGTTGTTTTAAAAATAATGCAATGGTCTTAGTTTATATGCACGGAATATTAACTAACTATCATTATGTATGAATTATTACCTTAGTCGTCGCACTATCAATAGCAACAATAACGACAATCAGGAGGATGTGGCATGGTTCAAAATTGAATAAAAAATAACCATATATCAAACATATTAAATAAAAATAAATCCGCCCATGGCGCGGGTTTCCAACTGTATTATTTAATTACTCAATAAAAGATTTATATCATTAAAGTTAGTTCAAAAAATATAAATTGAAAATTAAATTTTACTTATCACCCTTCAATAATAGAAAATGACTTATTTCTCTTCAAATATTATTATATAATATTTTTCTCTCTTCACTTTATGGTAATTGTGGTAGTTTGACCTACTAATAACAATTTAATTAATTAAAGTGAACATCATTTATATTATCTCTCTTCTATTAATATTATATATATTTTTTGATCACATCATCCTCCTTACTAATTATAATTATTTAGTAATGAGATTGATGCAGATAATGATCCATGTTCTATTACTATTAGAGAGGGATAATGGAAAATCATGAATCTCATTTGATATTTGAGATTTTATATTATTTTTGGATAAATTTTGTTTTTTTCTCAAATTAAAAATTAGGCTATGAAAATCGTCTTGAATTCTGATTTTTTTATCTAAAAAATCCAAAATCTTAATTGGAGTTTGGGATCCCAAAAAATTCATTCTGAAATTTGGAATAATTTTTTATCTCGATTCAAAACCCGATATGTGATTCAGGACATGACCGATATTATTAAATTTGGGCCGATCATCTCTACCATTAGACAACTTACTGGCTTATTAAACGTTACAAAAAAGAAATTATAAATAAATGACTAACAGAATTGGGAAATAATATATAAAAGTTTAAAACGGTATATAAATGGTCAGCCATTTTGTTCATAATATTTAAGTTTGCCTCTCATTGACATTTTCAGTTTGTAACATTATCTCCATGCTATCTCTCCGAAAAAAAAAGAGAACAAAAAAAAAAGAGAAAGAAAACATAATACATTTTTTTTTTATCTATTATGTTAAAGTCCGGATCAAATAATTTGACAGCGGAATTTTCAAAGACGAAGCATAAACCATTGCAGTGCCCCCAAAAACCTAACGGAGTTAGTCCATTCAGGTAAAAAAAAAAGAAAAAGGGAATTGCACCCAAGGAATAAGCCACACAAGAAGCTTATATATATATATGTAAACCAACGTCCATTTTGCTAGCGACGGCGACCACGACGATGACGGCGGACCTTATTATCAATAGAAGAGGAAGTATATATAAATATAGGTGAAGAAGTGCAAACACGAGCGAGGCGAGCTAGCTAGTCATCACCTTGAATGTACCAGCAAAGGAGCATAGTAACACAGCGTCGCAATATATAGATACGGGCACGTTGCTCTTTGACAAGGGCAGCACACTTGGTTGTGAAGCCAGATCCTTCCTTTATCTTTGCACCACTAGACTTGGCTTCGCTTTTGTATTTGTATTGTTGTAGCTTAATCTCCCCCATGGCTTTATTATTATTTGCAAGCTAACTAATTAAACAGTTTCAGCAGAGACTTACAAAAAAAAGCTCATTAAGAGCTTCAAAGTTGAAACCATGTGTTGTGAAAGGTCATGTATATATAGTAGTAGCAAAGATAATATCCAAGAAAAGTTTACTTGGATATGAAGGAAGCCGGAACCGTCATGAGTTTTGAGGTCTTTAAATGAGTTTTTAAAATATGTGATACTATATGGATAAAAAAAGATTTTTTTTTTTTCCTAAATTTGAGATTTTTAATTTTAGTCTGAATTTAAAAATCTCAACCGTTCATTTATAAGAGTTGTCTACAAGACCACCTCTCGACGGAAACAAAATTTGTGGGTGGCAAAACGAATTAAATTTGTATCGAATCAAATCAAAATATGATGAATTCGTATTTGATTCGTTTATTAAACGAATCTTAATATTATGATTCGTATTCGATTCGTTTATTAAACGAATCGAATACCAATATTCATTTAGTTATGATATTATTCAATAACCTAATTTATCATAATTTATTTAAATTAATTTTTCATAAATATATACATATGAAATATGTAATTAATATATTTACTAAAAATACCTTACCAAATATCAACATTATTATTTTTTTCTACGGTAATTAGCTATAATTTACTGAATCTTAATTGGAAAATAACAATAACTAGTAAAAGAAAATAATAAAACGAATCCTAAACGAATCAATAAACTTAAATTCGTATACGATTCGTTTAATAAACGAATCGGATCAAATTGACTCATTTTTTCAAATCCGTATTTACTTTAAAGCAAATCGAATCGAACGGATAAACGAATCCTAACCCAAATTATCAGCTCTAAATAAAAGGGGATGAACATGAACATTCCCAGTTTCAAAACCTGAGACTAAGGGATTTGCATAGGAAGATGCAGCATTGTTTTCGAGGCAAGGGGGGAGTGAACGTGACCTTTACTATTAAATTATGTATTAATTAGTGGGAGAATAAGAGGAGGATTTCTTGGTAATTAATATTAATTAAGATTGATTAGAGAAGCAGTAAAGGTGAACAATATTGAGTGAAAAGGGGAGGAGTGTTGAATGAAGACAAGGCAAAAGATAATGGTAATGGGAACAGTGTCCCGGCAAATTTACTTCAATATTGAGGTGAGACGTTGGTTTGGTTGGAAGATTGGATTCACTTCAACGTAGCTCAATCTCTCTGTCACACGTACTATAAGAAATGTGGAATTATCGATCAGTAATTTTTTGGATTTACTGACCGAATATTGATTAAAAATGGATAAAAATAATTTCTGATTAATTACCGACCTATTACCTATCTAATATTCAGTCGATAGTCGGTCATTGATACGACGAGTAAGATTAATTTGGCGCCAGTTTATGCCGCCAACAATTACCGACCGAAATTTCGGTTGGTAATTGATAATAAATAGCGACCGAATATTCATTCTAGACCCGGCCACGGTTCCGATCCGGTTTATGCCGCCAACAATTACCGACCGAAATTTCGGTTGGTAATTGATAATAAATAGCGACCGAATATTCATTCTAGACCCGGCCACGGTTCCGGTTCGGAACTGGAACCGTGGCCGATCGGTTTCTACGGTTTCAACAGGAACCCTACTCCCCCACGGCTAGTAGTCGTTTGGGGGGGGGGGGAGGGAGCCAACCATATAATTAAAAAAAATTTAAAATAATAAATTAAAATATAAAATACTAATATATCCCTAATAACGGTAATAAAACGGCTATATTTATGGGCATTTTTTGTATCAAAAAATTCTAAACTCTATAAATAGGATTCATTTTTCATTATTTCAACACACCAAATTCTCAACTCTCTCATTTTCTATAATTCTCTTATTCTCAATCTCAATCTCAATTCAATACAATTCTCTTATAATCTTATTCTCAATCTCAATTCAATTAGTTGTTAATTTGTTATCATTCACAATTAGTCAATTTTCTTATTTTTCTTCCTAATTTCTCAAACGAAAACTGGCAAACTCATCTGAGAACATAATGTCAAATATGCCAACCCAAGAGAGCAGCCCTAGTGTCGGTGCCCAATCACGGAGAAGAGAAATTAAGGCTCGTTCCTCGGATGTTTTCAAAATTCATTTTCATTTGGAATTCCTAGAAGATAATACACAACGAGCAATTTACAACTTTTGTGGGGTTACCTACAAATTTTCTGGTGGATACGGCAATATGATCAAACACCTGGAAAAACATCATCCGGTCAAACTTAGAATTGATACGACGCAAACTCAAATGGCCAGGTACGCATCATCTAGTAGAGGTACGGGTACTGTAGATTTATTTAAATATTCTGATGTAAAAAATAGAGAATAATTTGCGAAATTAACTTGTATGGCACATCTTTATTTAAGCTTTGATGAAAAATTTCATTTTACTAATTACGTGCATAATGCTTTAAATCCTTCTACACGTAGAATGACTCGAAACACAACAAAACGTCATATTTTTAAATTATATAAAGATGGTAGAATTATTTTAAATGAAATATTTAAAGAGATGAAATGTCGTATTTCTATATGTTCTGATATTTGGAGTGACCATTGACAAACACACTCATACATGGGTGTGACTTGTCATTGGATTGATGTATCATTTACCATGTAAAAATGATTTATTGCATTTAGAGTTTTTGATGACCAACATACTGCACATAATATTTATAGAATGATGAAGGTAATTTTTGATGAATATGGTTTAGTAGAAAAAATTTTAACAATTGGATTTGATAATGCATCTGCAATTACTACATCCATCAATGATTTAAAATCCTTATGTCAACCAAATTTAGGGGGTCGATTTTTCATATTCGTTGTACATGTCATGTCCTTAACTTATGTGTTCAAGACGGTCTAAAATTATTATCACTTTTTCTTGATCCAGTTAAAATGACACTTAATTGTATTTGGTCATATTCTCAAGTTAGGAGAGAATTGACGAAGTTTTGTAAAATAAATGATATTAAACCGATTAAATTTTCAAGAGATGTTCCAACACGTTGGAATTCAACTTATTTTCTTTTATGTCAAGCATTTCAATATAAAGATGCATTATGCAGTTTTTTTTTCTCAACATGTTCAAAATATCACACTTTATCCTAGTCAATAGGATATTTGTGAAATTTTTTTAGATATTTTAAAAGTTTTTAATGATGCTACTTTAATTTTTAGCGGTGTTTATTATCCTACAGCACATTTATTTCTTCTTGAAAGTTTGAATATTGTTGGTACTTTGGATGAACATGTTGAAAGTAGCAATCCTAATGATTCTATTTTGTTCGAAGCCATTACTGCTATGAAGGTAAAATGGTTGCATTATTTTAGACAAATTCCTTTACTTTATCTTATTGCTGCTGTTTTTGATCCTAGATTTAAATTAGAAGGTTTGTATTCTATTTGATAGAATATTTTTTCTACGATCCCGAGTAATAAAATTATTTTGTTACTTGGTGGTTAACATTGGATGTTGACGATTGCATAAAAGATTTGACTTTGTGAAGTCAAATGTGAAAATGATAAACGATAATGGAACTACATAATTCATAAGATGAAAAGACCATTAGAAAACTGCCGTATAAGTCCTATAGGATGTCAGAATCGTTTAAAAGTATAAAATACTTAATGATTCTGTTGTTTTCTTATCAAAGAAAATTATCCTATAACTTATAGTGGGAGTGATATTTAATATCGATTCCAGAACTTAGCATTAAACCATAGATCTAAAATTATTCATGGCTTACTTCGATCAAGTTTTGAACTTGATTAAGCTTTCGTTATGAATTTTTCATAAAATGTGCAAATTATTTGCGCAGCGAAAGCGAAGTGAGTCTGTAAAGGTTTGAACTTTATAGTATGACAGTGATAAAGATTATACTCAGTACTCTATTGTAGATTCTGAGAAAATTTGTCTCTAGTCGCACTAATTGGACAATTAAGGATCTGTTGGTTAATGTTGATATTAAACTGTATTTTAACTAAAGAATGCAAAGTGGCGTTCTTGAATGGTTTCTTCGAATAAGAGATCTGTCATGATTTCTTTGTTTGAAGAAGTTCATTCTATAATGGCCTAGAGTTTGTATTCTGCTAAGATCACAGTTTGATATATTAGCTTATGGAGCCTAATGTAGACTCAGAGAAGCTTTACGGAAATCCGTGTTCTTTATTTTGATATCCCTCAGATTGTCTGGTTTTATCGAAATATAAAGAATATGTATTTGTCAGTAGGGTCATTGGGAGCGTACAAACTTCTTTCTAGCATTCTATACATCCCAAGTCTTCTTTTCTCTGTGGAAACAGTGGGAGTAGTCTCTGTGATATTTGATATAAAGTTTTATATATGATATAAAACTAAGAGACTTGTGAGAAACTCTCATTAGTCGCGTATTAGATATAATCTAATAAAGGACACAGTAAGACTATATGTATGACAGTTAGTACAACTGTTTGACAGTTAACATGTTATATATATATATATAGTATTCATCTTTCGTAAAAGATAATTCATTTGTCGAAAGTGAAATTGATTAGAATGTCTAGTCAATCTTATGCACTATAGGATGATGACATAATGAGTACTATATTATGCGAGAATAAAATATCAATTTAATCGTAATTGTTACGAGTTATTTTGATATGCTGCAGACCATATGATGGATCTTGAAACATGTTCTTTGTGATATTTGAGATATTAAGAATGAGTTTCATATTCATGAAGAATTTAGTCAGCAACCATAATGTCATATTAATTTTGATTCTAATTATGACATTATATGGTCTATGTCATATAAAGTCAGAAAAGATACAGTGGGATTGTCACAATTGATTCTACTAAATCAGTGGAATCAGTTGCAACTTATGAAGTATTGACTTATGAAGTTGCATTGTGACCCTATAGATTAGAAGTCTTGATATTAGTTTTGTGCATTCGGTTGTCTCAAAGTATTTGGATTTGATCTTTAAATACAAAAATAACTTAGTAGCTAAAGTACAATACTAATATTGTGTCTGAGTCATATTGATGTGGAATCTAGATTCTACAAAAATATGAATGATGCAAGGTAAGGAAAACGATTGGGTTTGTTGGACAGACTCGATTTGTTAAAGCAGGCTTGCTTATTGGTGCATACCTCTTGAGTGCTGGTGAGCTCTTGAGGGCCAAGAGTATGCGATACACATTGAGATGTGTATAGAATACCATGGATTGGCAATACATCAAGCGGGAGAAATTGTTAGGGTTGGTGCTCGGAGTGCCAATCCAGATCGTATTTATGTCTGATTCATAAATACAAGTAATTATATTTTCCATAATATTACTATTTTAAATGTAGCACCCTTATCTTTTGTATGGTTATTCGATCTAATTGTGATTAGATATCTGATTACGATTAGATCGAAACTGAATATGGTTCAGCGATAAGTGTATATTACACAAGATCCTAAGATTTACAATATAGTGCACAGTTACAACGTAGTTTGTAATTGATATTGGGAATCACACTATTAGTTGTATATCCTTAAATAAAGTTCCTGGTCAAGATTTGCTAACACGAGTCGGTTAGTAAAATCCACTGAGACAAGTACATATCGTATATCATGACTTAGTCCGATGGTTTATCCCAGTGAACCATGAGTCTCAGGAGACTCGTTTAGACATGTAGATGTTTATTTGATAAGACATTGAACGACTCACTGAAGGTTTCCTAATAGATGGTACACCAACGTCAATAGGAATCTTCTCGAGTTGAGCGAGCATAATGGTCCTTCGACTTGAGATACCACTGTGGATATATGAGCTATTCTCCACACTTTGATGGCAGTCACGTCAACGATCTAGTCATGATTAGAGATGGCAAGTATACCCGGACCCGGCCCGGGTCCGCATGGACCCGGACGACCCGGTCCGGTATTAAAAAAATCGGACCCGGGTCTTTAAAATTCGGACCCGGGTGTATCCGGATCCGGACCCGGGTTCGCACGGGTCCGGTCCGGATAGACCCGGGTCCGGAAAAAAAATAAAAAAATAAAAAATAATTAAAAAATAATGAAAAATACAAAATAATATGTATATATATATAAAAAATATAACTAAATATAATTAAAAAAATATAAAAGAATTGAAATAAAACTAATTAAATTGAGAAAATCTAAATATAAATATAAAATAATACAATTAAAAATTAAAAAAATTAAAAAAATTAATAAAAAAAAGTGGACCGGGTAGACCCGGGTCCGGACCCGGGAATATTTACCCGGGTCCGGAACCGGACCCGGGGTGAAGAAATCTTTTCCGGATCCGGATTTTGCCATCTCTAGTCATGATCAGATCCCCGTCTGTCCGTTGGGTGTGGGCTGATACTCATGATATCCTGTGCGTATCAAGATAGGATCTGTTAGTCCAGTGTACATGGCATAGACATCCAGCACGTGTTTGCGATCTAGTAAATCCATGGCTGTGGTATAACTTCGAAAATCAGTTTGGAGTGTTATTTAGATATCGTAAATTGAAAGTCGACAGTATTATACCAAACAGATTTGACGTTCTGATCTATATCGCAGGTATAATACGGATGACCTGTGACGGAGGGATTATACGTATGCTATGACCTCGACTTACATAGTTTAGCGAGATTATATGTGGTTGTCATAATTCATGAGTAAGTGAATTATGGACACGAAATTGGATTTCGTGATAGATAAACCTAAGCTTGGAGAGTCTCATAATATGAAATGTACTCATTGAGCACTTGGGCAACTCGATATGAATAATACAGATTATTCATAATACATAACCGGATTAAGTGAGTTAATTTGGATTGTCTAATCGATTAAACGATAACACATGCATTAGGAGATTTTATCCGCTAATAATTATTGTGTATTTGTATTTGATACATAATACGATTAGATACACATTAATTATT
The DNA here is from genome assembly GCA_019454045.1 of Zanthoxylum bungeanum. Taxonomy (NCBI): domain Eukaryota; kingdom Viridiplantae; phylum Streptophyta; class Magnoliopsida; order Sapindales; family Rutaceae; genus Zanthoxylum; species Zanthoxylum bungeanum. The sequence goes on along the minus strand of SKCR01053535.1, from coordinate 3,478 downwards.
CGTCAAATGAGATTTTGACACATGTCATTAAATATATGTATTTTTTATTTAATGTAAACAAAATACATATATACATATATATAATAATAATTAATTGATTAAATTTTTCCTAACTGTTATGAAAAATATTTAATTATTATTAGTTGTCATTAAATTAAAGGTTAAACTGTCAAATTTGATTTGTCACCACTTTAACTTTATATTTAATTTATTTTAATAATTGTCATTTGTGATAATTGTTATCACACTTGTTTATTATTAATTGGACCATTTGGCATGACTTTTAATACACTTTATTTGTGTCCAATTTTGATTGGACACTATAAAGTGATATTGATATAATTTGATTAAATAAAAAAGGGACAAAATATCTGTCTCTCTCCTTTTATATTCCGTCAATTAGGAAACAAAAAGGTGAAAAAAATTTCCATCTTCAACAACACACACACACTGGTTTGGGAAATTAGTTTCAAAATCCATGAAGAAAAGTGAAGGAAACTCAATGAAAGCTTAAGGATTCATGAGTTTTAAAGGTAATTCTCTACATCCTAAAGTCTAGAAAGGTTGTTTCTTATTTATTGAGTTGTTAGAAAAGTTCTAGGGTTCCTTTACTTGTGAAAAAAATGGGGTTTTTGTTTGTGGTTGATGGAGAATGAAGTTTATGTATGTGTGAAGTGTGGATTTGATAGAATTAGTGCAATTTCATTCCAATTTATTCAAATTATTGTTGGACAATATTGTTTCCATTCTAGTATTTTTGATCCACTCTTAGATAGCCTAGAATTGTTCTAAAGTTGTTCATTTGTGATGGGACTCATTTGGTGGTGATGGATTAATTAGATTAATCTTAGTAAATATTAGATTTAAAGTATGAAAAAGGGCAATTTCTTTTCTATTATTGACCTGGAAATGATTCTGATTTTGTGATGAAATTGGTTTCTTTTGAATATTTTGGATGTGTTTTGGGAGTTGGAATAATTTCACAATTTCCAGAAACTGTTTTCCACTTAAAATAAGTGAAAAAAGCCAAAAACGAAGTTACCAGGTGTATTTTGAGCCAACCGAGTGAAGGTGCCCAAACAGTGAATCTGTCACTGTTTGGGCAGCCCATGAACTACCCCGAAATTATTGGATCTGACCTAGGCAGTTTCCATAAGTGTCGGGTAGTCGGTTCGGTCAAAAACACGTTATAGGCCATTTTGCGGAAAAATAATTTTCATAAAAGTTTCACGACGTTTCAACATTATTTATGTCAATATTTGATATTAAATAAATAAGTTTAAGTAAAATATGAATAATTTATTCATATTAGATATTGAATAATTTATTTAGTATTTTGAAAAAATTTTAAAATATGATTTCGCCCGAACCCGCGCTTCCGTTGCGCCCTATCGCCCAAAACCCCAACAGTAAGTTGATAAGGATATGGAATTAACGGACATGGTATTGATGGGTATTGATAATGATACCGGATATAGACGTGTGCACACGAGATACAAGACTAGAGATGACAGATGCCTATAGATCCTGGGTATTGGGTTAGGGGAACTGTGTGTACAACTCTCCTAGGCCCGGATTTTCCAGAGACAGGTTGGTGGCATTGATAGCACCAATGTTGTCTGGTTTAGTGGCTTGGGGGACTGTGCGTATAATTCCCCGAGACCACAGGATTACTGTACAGATTAACCGTTTAGTGGCTTGGGGGACTGTGCATACAACCCTCTAAGACCACTGGATTATTGTACAGATTGACCGTTTGATTTTACATATGATTTTGTGAATGATTTTTCGCAAAATATTTGGAAAGAAAAATCCAGACTTATATCTTGTGGATTTAGAAACAGACTTTTGAGATATGATTCTTTAAAAGAGAATGGATTCGTAAAAGAATTTTCAAGAGAACTCAGTCTTACAAAAAAAGCTCAAAGTTTTTAGACAGAATAGAGTTTGCAGAAAAGTTTTACAATAAAAATATGTGTTTTCGGATAAGAAAAAAGATTTCAGAAAAATAAAGTTTTCATAAGATAATTTTTTTGGGTTGCCGGTTTAATACTTCAAAGATGGATAATTAACATAAAAATAAATTTGCTTGCCGTTATATTTCATGTGATTGAAGTGTATTTGATATTAAAGATGTACGGTATTCATGATATGCTTTGTATGCTTTGGATGTTAGCGATTAAATTAGCGCATATGTATATAAGTAAATATGAAAGTTTGACGTTGATTAAGTTTAAAGAATAATAGCAAGTTAATAAAATTTAAACTTGAAATAATTTAGCAATCCTGATAAACTCTTAATAAGTTGAGTTGTTTGTTCGGAATTTATACTTGGCTTATTTGTTATAACACTAGCATGGTCATTTACTGAGTTTTATAACTCACACCAAACCACTTTACTAGTTTTGCAGGTTGGTTATCAGTTGGGTCAACTATTTCAACTTTAAATTCATGCTCGAGACGTGGATCACCCAAACGACAGTCATACTCACAGGTTTCCTGGGAGAAGTCTTATAGGTTTAGGTTCATTTATTATTATATTGCTTTCGTGCTGAGCACACTGGTTTGTATAAATAAGTTAAAGTTTTGATTGTTTATGATGTTGTGCCACAAAGTCCTTGAATGTTGATAGATGATGTGAGTATGGAGCCTTTAGATTTTGATTTTGATGAGTTGGGTGTGGACTTAAGGTCATTTTATTGCTTTGATGTTTTCTTAGATTTTTTTTTGGTGCTGGACTATGATCCATGTTGTCTAGTTTTAGGATACATCATGCCAGATTTTTTTTTTTATAAATTTAGAGGCTTATGGAGATGGGTCAATCATTTCTCCTGTCGGTAACCTCCTGCATCTGGCAGAATGTTACAGTATATGGCTAATCAGTAAGTATTTATCGACATATAAATTCTTTCGGAATTTTATTTGTAATTTGTTGTTATTTTAGCGACTAAATTAGTGAAAATATTGACAAAATTTCTTATCTGTTAAAAAAATAAAAATAAAAGTATGCCCATTCTAATTTTATTGCAAATAATGTGTATAATAAGACTCAAATTCAATCTCTCACTTTTAGGGGAAGTTGAGAAACTATCAAGGATATATTTAACATCAAAATTTTATTATTATTTAATTATTAATTAATATACAAATAAAGTTACAATAATAATAAATAGAACTATTAAATACACTGTCGGTAAAATATTGATAGAAATCTTATCGATATATCATCGCTACCTAATATCATTATTAATTTGACACCACCTTTAATAACAGATTTATTATGTCGATAAATTTCCTCATTATTTCTTGAATTTCTAAACCGTGACTTCATATTTGGCGACGAATTTCATCCATCGATATTCTATCACTATTTTCTTAACGATAATTTTTTAATAACTGTAGACGTTGAATTTCACTTTCAGTTCACAATCAAGATTTTGTAAGATGATGGCACCAACGATCTTGCAAAATAAAGATA
>SKCR01053534.1:0-30272 GCA_019454045.1 Zanthoxylum bungeanum | reverse complement strand
GGTGAGAGGCAGGAGTAACCCATTGTAACACTCTGGCAGAGTCAGGATGCTACCGGTAGGAGATATGATTAACCCATCTCCCTAAGCCTCCAAATTTACAAAAAAAATGAACATGATGAATCCTAAAATTGCATAACCTATAACATGGTCCAACATCAAAATGAAACCTGTAATAAGCATCAACATGCAAAAGGACCCAAGGTCCACACACAAGACACGTCAAGCTTATACTTAACACTTAAGGGTTCTGTGCCATCATCATATTCAAATCAAAACTCTTACTTACATATATACAAAATAGTGTGCACAACACGATAAATAACATAATAATCTTGGACTCTAAATTTTTACGATATTTCCCAGGACACTAGAGAGAGTGATTGCAACTTGGGTGATCCGACGTCTCGAGCATGACATCCAAAATTGATGTGGTTGACCGATCTAGTAGCCAACCTGCAAAACTATCAAACTGATTTCATGTGAGTTATAAAACTCAGTACGTAACCATGCTCGTACTACAAAAGAAACATACAAGAAACATATGACTAAGCCCATAATTAAGCAATAGTAGAGCATAAAATCTTTGGAAGATTTATGTGATGATGACTTTAGTGCTTAATTAATATACTTACAATAAATCTATCTTTAGATTTAAAAGTATTAAAATTGCAATTAATTGACCATTCTAGTAGAGAAAAGTTAAAGTTTGCAATTGGGCATGTAGCACAAGGTGCACATCATTTCGATATTCTAAAACCCAAGGCTTGGCCAAAGGTTTGTGAAATATTGAAAAGGTAATTGACATATCCCAAAGTGACTACCATTTGGATATGGAAGACACGAAGGAATTAAAGATAGGGAGAGGCTCTAACTTTAAAAATATTTGTCAAAGTTATGTTTACTACTAGTATTAAAATTGGATTTTAAATACTTAGTGTGGTACATAATACATATATGTATTGACGTTCAGAATCCGCTGTGGGCTGGATACTGGCTTCAAGCCGAGATTTCTCTGCGAATTGGAAACGGGACGAAAGTCGCTGTTTCGACCGTAGATACCTAAGTTTAGGAACTACCCTTCGGGTGTGTACTTAAATTAGGAAATGTTATAATGTAACTAGTTTGACTAGAGACATTATCTCTATATCAGTGTTTAATCCGATGCGGATAAAACCTTTATATTCTAGAACACTAAAGTGTTTTTCATATAAAAGATGATACTGAGATAAATACATTAGATGTAAATAACATAATTTATATTTTGAATATAAATAAAATCTCAAACATATAAATGAAAAATAAATAGCTCAAATTGATTTGATCAATAGAGACTTATTTGTGGCATTGTTGTCTGGGACACAATTAAACGAGACTCGTATATCCACACTTTTGAAGAGTGGGTACTAGGACTGATTTGACTATTCAAATAAGGTCTACGAATCTAGTTTATTAGGTTAAAAACCTAAAATACTATTTACTTGGTAATAGTAAAAGGGCCACCGATCTGTTAGCCCTATTCATGGTGAAGTAAGTGGGCCCATATCTAGCTAGGCTAGATGTGAACATGAATATTTCGTGACCTTAACGGATGTAGCATCACGTTGTGGTTATGTGTTTCTTTTGAAGAACACAGATCAGAAACTTTTGAAGTTTCGACACGAAGAAAACAAACAGATCGGCTATAGTGTTATTCCGCCACGGTAAGACCAAAATGGAAAATACTTAAGCAGTAAGTTTCATATATAAATGAAAGAGTACGGTGTTCTTTCATGTGAGGACTCCTCCCGAGACACGTCGGTTAGACGGTGTGTCTGAACTAAAACCGAATTTTGTTGGACATGATAAGGTTTATCACGAGTCGCTCTGAGCTACTATTTCCTTCTACAGGATATGTATTAACAGTGCAAAACTTATTTAGAATAAGGTTCCATATAAATCTGTTTGACAGATATCATATAGGATATGAACAGGAAAGAAACGAGGTTTCTCATTCCTGATAATTTGGGTATGCCAGGCATAAAGTTTGGATGATACCAAACTAAGAACCCAAATTGGATTAGTGCCAATATAGGTTATCCTAAGGGAAACCATAAGTATAGTACTTATAAATCCCACATGAGAACAATGTGATTGTTGCTCACCATGCGGTTTTCCTGAGAGGAATACCGATATGCAGTGGTCAGTGGGAGGATAGTGATACTCAATGAAAATCGGAGTAATACTATTCAAAGCACGAAGTCCTTAATGGAACACAAACAATTCATCTATGATGAATCTGTACCATTAATCTTCAAATACACAAGAAATCGGGTAGATCGGATAGAGTCAGAAAACAACCTAGGGTATGGGTTTCTTATCTAACCTCATTAAGATGTCAATCTTATGGAGGTGTACCATCCGACTACGTTTGAGGAAGTGATACGAGGTATCGACTCCCTGTTATGGCAAAGTGCCATGAGTCCGAAATGGATTCCATGTATAACGACTATTATGGATACTAGTTGTTGTACCACAAGGCGTTGTGCCTATGGTACATTATACGTCTTCAAGGAAGACATACATGGATGACAACATACCAACTTACAAAGCTAGGCTTTTGACGGAAAGGTATCGTTATCAACATTGTGTTAATAACGGTTCAACCTTTTACCTGTTGCCATGGTAAGTCCATTTTGAAGATGCTTGTTGATAACGTATATTTCATTTATGAAATATGTCAGTTACAAATCAAATCGCTTTCCTGAAAAGGAAACCTTTTGGAGGATGTTTACAACATCCTGACGATTTTGTATAACCGACAAACAAGGTTTGCGGGTTATTCGATCCATGTTTGGATCAAAGCAAGCATAAGGTTCTTGGAACTGACGTTTTGAAATAATCATAATGGTTTATGATTTAACTCAAAACGAAATAATTCTTGTGTATATAAGGAGGTTAGTGGGAGAGCGCACTGACAGTGAAATTCCCATAAAGCAATTGGTGAAAGCTTGGCTTTCATAGATATTCTTTCAATAGAAATTCTCCGTAGAATTCTGGGGAGTAACAACCTTTATTCAGGGAATAAAGATCTACTGGGATAGATTTGGAGTTGTTAACACTCTCTGGGAAATTGTACATTTAAAATGTACTTGTATTGGTGTCTCATACGCTTCGAGCATATGGAGTCACAATCAGGTCAATCCAAGTGATAGTCACTGGATTGAATTTAAGGACATCTGTTAGTATCTTAGAGAACTAAAGATGTTGTTTTAACTATGGAGAAGGAGAACTTGAAGTGACTGGGATCACTACTGCAAGTTTCCAAAATGATTAAATACTACGGTACTATAAAGTTTGAATAACGGGACAGTGAGCTGGAAATATTCCGAGCAAGATAACTGCTGCCGAATAAACAACAAATGTGGATTATTGCTGCAGCTGAGGCAGCAATAGAAGCCATTTGGATCGATAATAAATCTAATTAGATTAGATATAATTCTGTTAGCAGCTGAGCTAGGCGTCAGCACAGGCTAAAGAATTAAAGGTCTCATCAACGATCCAGATATATATACTTCTATATCATCTGATTCGTTCGGATCATACATCGTGGCGATGTGATGATCGTGTAAATCGCGTCAGACGATAATTAAGCAAATCCGCTGACGAAAACCTTTCCTCAGCAATTTGAGCGAATTGTACATAGTTCGGGTGTTAGACACTCGAGTGACTGGCTATGTGCCAAGTGGGAGATTGTTGGACAAAATGACCCATAGCGTCACTATTGTACAGATCATTGTGTTGTTGTAGCAAATTAACTATGTGACAAGGAAATTGCACTCTCATCATTTGTGATTAGATCACCATAGATATATAAATGAAGAGAGGTCCCTATGATTAGTTCCTGGATTGAGATGATATGAGACAGTATCAGTCCACAAGGATTAATCATTAAATATCCCTAGCCGTAGTATTATCGAGACTGGACATCGATAATGCGGAATAGGCTAGTATTGCACTTGTGTGCGTTGTGAGGGCACAACGGCATAGTTCTCATGTATATAAGTGTTGGATACTTATGCAAGTGCGATAGGAGGTCGTGTTTCACCGATGGTACGGGAAACAGCTTCGCTCTGGATAGACCCCTCGGAATCACATTGGTATTATGAATATGTGTCTATGGGAGGCCGAAATCAAGGTAGGTGTGTATAGTCTTAACCTGAGACTTACATCGCTAATGCTTACGACAATCGATATACTTTAGTTGAGGTCGTCTAGGACTGTAACCGGTTCTGTGTACGCCAATGCCGGGTATATTGAGAATCGTAGTGTATTGGATGTGATGTCAAGACGGAAGTATCACTCCAGTCATAGTGGAGATGATGTCACGCAGGATACGGTATTAGTGCTCTTAAGAGATGCGCATCCAATCGTGATATTATGACCAGGTCATGAATATCCGATTATAGAGACTAGTTACCAGACATCCGATATGTGTTTTGGACGGGCCAGACACTTATCCAGCCCCAGCCCTAGCACGTGACTATCCGATACTGGGCCGATATACACAATACATTAGTATACTACGCTTGATACAGATCTTAATATTCTTAATGGATATGTCCGGAGAATTAGGTAGACTTGGTGCTTTGCTAGGAGTCGACCTTGTCTCGTAAATCGGTAGAACGTAGTACTTGGTACGTACGTGATTCGGATACTCCGACGACCGTATTTACTGCAAGATTAACCGGGGATCTCATGGGTCGCTTCCCGATAATCCACCGATGACGCACAACTCGCACTCTTGAATAATCTGGGATTATAATAGAAGAGAGAGAAAATTAATCTAGGATTAATTACGGAGATATTTTATCTAAGATAAAATATCATCTAGAGAGAGATAACGATTAATTTGGAATTAATCGGTAAATTAATATATTCGATATATTAAACGAAATTAGATTTCGACGCGGAATTAAAATTAGATTTTAATTCGGGCAAACGAGTTAATTTAGAATTAATTCGTTAGCGACGTAAATAATAATTTCGCTAGCCGTAATTATTCGATTTAATTAACGTCGCGACGTAAGCTCGGTATTTCGGAAATATCGAACCCGAACGCGTGAGTGCACGTGGGCCCACTTTCATTTGGAAACGTGTGGGGCCCACATGACACATGTCATATTATGCATTATTTAATTCTAATGCATTGCATGAAGATTGTGTACAATACACTCAATGGTTTTGCATGGAGTTTGAGTGTTTGACACTCTAAGCCATTGCATGTTTTGTGTCATAAGTTTATTATTTATTTAATAAACATTATGGCATAAATATAAATTGATTTTTGGAAAATCTTTTAACTTAACACAAGATCATCTCTCTCAAAATTCTCTCTTCTCTCACGCCCAAAAACAGAAAAAATGGACTGGTTTGGAATCAATTTTGGCGTGAACAAAGGAAGCCAAGAGTGGTTTTTCATGGTGAGAAATCAAGTGCTAGCACACTTACAAGTCTTGCGAAGGTGGTAGGGAGGTTCGACCATGAGCCGGGATCCATCCGACGAATCTAGGAACTCATTTTCGCAGCTCAAAAACAGAAGGCAGTGGGCAGTGGACTGCTGCAGTTCATGCGCCAAAACAGTGAGCATTTTGGCTTCAATGGTCTTCAAATCGACTCTACCAACCAATGTAAGTATTCCGCTATCTTCTTTGGTGTATTCATGCACGATTTTCATGTCCTGTTTGATCTTGGGACCTAGATTTTTACCAACAGCCTCGCCCCTGGGACTCGTCCCCAGATTCATTCTAAAACTTTACTGATATGGCCTCGACCCTGGGATTCATTCCGGGAACTGAAACTGATATGGGCCTCAACCCTGGGACTCATCCCCAAAACTACTACTCATATGTTGCTGATTCTGGTTGGCTTGTCTTTACCGCTTTCCTCTTTTCTTCTTTGAGACCTGTGAATACAAAAAAAAAAAAAACACAAAAAAGAATGCAAAATACGTTACTTGTATTGCATGCATGCATGAATGAATTTCCTATTCCGTTGAGTTATGTCTTCCGTCAGTTCTCCGGTGATTGCTCAGTCTTCTCTCTGGTCTCATGACTCAATATCTTGTTATATCTCTGATTCACGATGTGGTAGACTAGTCGCCTCTAGTCTTGGTTTAGCTTTCTGCTCTCCACTATTGTACTTGGTCAAGATGAACCACATGGTGGGGCTCCATGTCAACATGCTATAAGCTATGAACTAGTCTCAATAGTTATACATATCATTTTCCTCAAAGAATGCTCAGTAATGAAACCAGAGAACCTTCAAAACATTCGATGCAACTCAAATCCAAGTCTTTGAATAAATAATCTAAGACAAACTCAAAGTGTGTGTGTGTGCAAAAGTTCTTTCACAGCTTAATCCTTAGGTTAGCTAACTCGATGATTTCGTTGAAAAATCAGGATCGATGGGTCAAACAACCTAGATGTCTCAATTATGCCTGCAGTTGCTTTTTTGTGCTCAATGTGGTATGGTTTCTTTCTTTTTTGTCTCTCTCTTTTTTTTTTTTCATTTTGAACTTCTTTTCTTTCCTTTCTTTTCTTGTTTTTTCTTTTTTCTTTCTTCTTTTTTCTTTTCAACACACCTACCCTTTAAGTTAGCATTTCTCCTCATGGTGGTCCTAATACTCGCCCATGGGTAGCTTCACGCTTATCGGTTATAGGTGGTTCAATTCTTTTCTTTAGAGACTTTTATTTCATTTTCAACCATACCACACATCATAACATAAGCAAATCAAGATAGACATCTAAGCAAACGTTCATTCACCGACCTACAATTTCTTCAACTAGTCACTTTGCTAACTACTCAGGTTTTCACTGCTAAGAACCACAATCAAGTGCTTATGAGTCTAACATAGATCAATTAATCAAAGAATCAGGTAAAAGCACGTCAAGGGTTTATCGTTTCTAAAGTTTTACTCTAAAGCAATCAATTTCATTATCGGACTTATGTCTAACTATCAAGAACTAAAAACAATCAATTTTTGTTCTTTCCTTTTTTTTCTCTTTTTTTTTTTTGAAGGCCCCCCCAATGGTCTTTCTATCCTGTCGTAAAAATTTTCTGTTTCTCGACTTCCTTTTTCCCGATCACTACAAGAATTATGGCTTTTAGCGTCCAAATATTAGCGTCGAATACTGTTTCGACGCTAAAGTGAGTTTTGCGTCGAAAATGATATTCGACGCTAATGTCATATTTTTAGCGATGGAATAAATTTCGACGCAGAATATTAATTTTTAGCGTCGAAAACTTTTTTCGAGGCTAAAACAAGACTTTAGCGTCGAATAATATTCGACGCTGAATAATTATATTATTGCAATAATTTTGGGTGCCAAATATTACATTTAGCGTCAAAAAACGGAGTCGACCCCAAAAATATACTTTTAGCGTCGAACATTATCGTCGCTAAAGGTTTATGAAGTTTCCACCGACAATCCTTGATTCTTTAGCGTCTAAATTAAATTCGACGCTAATTTTTTTTATATTTAGCGTCGAAAAAAAATGGTTTCGACGCTTAAAACGTCAATAATTAGCGTCGAAATTGAATAGTCGACGCCAAAATATACTTTTAGCGTCGAACATATATCGTCGCTAAAGGTTTATGAAGTTTCCACCGACAGATCCTTGATTCTTTCGCGTCTAAATTAAATTCGACGCTAATTGTTGATATTTAGCGTCGAAAAAACGGTTTCGACGCTAAAAACGGCAACAATTAGCGTCGAATGGTGTATTCGACGCTAAAGATAGATTAAAATGCAGATGGTCACCAACCCTTCTCCCCCTCTGTTTTTCTCTCATTCTCTTCATTTTCATCCTCTGAAATCTGAGAATTCTCCTCTACAGCCTCACATCTCTCCTAAAAATTTTCAATAAAATTGTAATCAATTTCCGATAAGGTAATTCTTCTTTCATATTTCTTTATTATTTTCAATTTTTATGATTATATATGTTGTTTATATGTTGTTTGTTAGTGATTTATGATTCATATATGTAGAGTAAGTATATTAATTAATAAAATATAATTTTTTTGTAAACTATTTAATTTATCAACCAAATAATATATATATTATATATGCTTAAATAAGTATTACTGAATTAGTAATGTTGATTACTGTAAAATGATATCTAATAATTATATTATTATATTTAGGTATTCTGCTGAAATGGATAGAAATTGGATGAGCTCTCTGGATAGATTGAGTGTTGAATATCGTAATGGAGTGTCTGAGTTTATGGAAGTCGCAAAGCAACACATTGATGCAGAAGGTCGTGTTCGTTGTCCATGTGCAAATTGTTTGAATAGGAAAAGGAAGCGGTTAGATGAAGTTCATAATCATTTATACATGCCAGGAATATCACCAACTTACCGTACGTGGATTTATCACGGTGAGCAGTATCATTCTCAGTCACGTTTTTTGATGTCGGCGAAGGGAGCAGTAGTTACAATCAACCTGCAAACGATGAGATCACCGATATTTTGCATAGTGTTAGTGGTGACATGCCAGTGTTAAGTGGAAATGATCAAAATTTATTTAGTGAACTACTTGATGAGGCAAAAAAAAATTCCATTTGAATGTGCTGGAATGTCGATCTTGAATTTCGTTGTGAAATTATTACACATTAAAGTGATCAACAGAATGACCAACAAAAGTATAGATATGATGTTAGAGTTACTGGCCCAAATGTTACCGGTTGGAAGCGAATTGCCTAAGTCGTACTACGAGGCAAAGAAAATATTGCGTGATCTGGGAATGGGGTATGAATCCATTCATGCTTGTAAGTTTGATTGTGTATTATTTCGTGCCGAGTATGAATCACTTGAACATTGTCCGATATGTGGTGAAAGTCGGTACAAAGTCCGTGGTATGGGGAAGAAAGTGCCTCAAAAGATATTGCGATATTTCCCTTTAACGCCCAGGCTGCAGAGATTGTTCATGTCACGACACACAGCGACTGATATGATGTGGCATCATGAAAAGAGGATCGGTGCGGAGGGCATACTTAGACATCCTGCGGACGGAACCGAATGGAAGGAATTTGATGACATGTACCCCCGTTTCGCTGAGGACCCCCGTAATGTCAGGTTAGGTCTTGCCTCTGATGGTTTTAACCCATTTGGGAATATGTACAACTCTTATAGCATCTGGCCCGTTATTGTCATTCCATATAACTTACCTCCATGGAAATGTATGAAGGATCCGTTCATGTTTATGTCATTGCTTATCCCTGGTCCACGTTCACCTGGTAAAGATATAAATATTTACTTGAGACCATTGATCGAGGAGTTACAAACATTATGGAATGTGGGTGTGCATACCTATGATGCAGCTTCAGAGCAGTATTTTCAGATGCATGCCGCATTATTATGGACCATTAATGATTTTCCAGCCTATGGTTCATTATCTGGATGGAGCACTAAGGGATACATGGCATGTCCAGTTTGTGCGGATCATACACCTTCGCAACGATTACGGAATAAAATCGGATACACGGGGCACATGAGATTTCTTGAGTCGAGTCATCCTTGGCGGAGGAGTAAATTATTTAACGGGCAACATGAACCTCAGAGTAAGCCCAGTCGATTGTCTGCATTTGACATACTTTGCCAACATCAACATCTCAAAGACAGCACACCAGGTAAACATCCTAATAATAGAGATAAAAATCGAAAACGGTTACCTGAAGAGTTGAATTGGACAGGAAAGAGATATATTTCTTTGAGTTAGAATATTGGGGGACTCTGAGTTTGCGACATAATTTGGATGTAATGCATATAGAGAAAAATATTTGTGAGAGTTTAGTGGGTACACTATTCAATATTCCGGGTAAGACAAAAGACACTGTAAATGCTAGATTGGACCTACAAGATCTTAGAATTCGCAGTGAATTGCATTTACAAGACTCCTCTCGAGGTTTTATTAAGCCTCCTGCTAGTTATGTGCTCAATCAATCGGAGAGAAAATCATTCTGTGATTGGCTGAAAATGGTTAAATTCCCTGATAATTATGCATCCAATATTGGGCGTTGGGTCAGAGATGATACAATAACGGGATTAAAGAGTCACGATTGTCATGTGCTGCTCGAGATTCTCCTTCCTGTTGGCATTCGACCTTATCTCCCCCCGAATGTATGCGATGTCGTACTTGATCTATGTGGCTTGGCTTTAAACAATTGTGTCAGAGGACATTAAGCACATCTGTTATTGACGACCTTGAGCGAGGAATCGTGATAATCCTATGCAAGCTGGAGCGAATTTTGCCACCCGCTTTCTTTGATGTCATGGTACATCTGGCTGTGCATTTACCGGCTGAAGCTAGAAAGGGAGGTCCTGTCCATTACAGATGGATGTATCCCATGAGAGGTACTATATATATATATATATATATACAGTTTTATATAAGAAAATTTGTAACCGTTTTTATGTGCATAGAATTTAGTCTTAATGCAAACTTGTTGTCATATCTGCAGAGCTTGGGAGATTACAAAAAATATGTGAAAACAAGGCACGCCCTGAAGGTTCAATAGCTGAAGCTGTTATAATAATGAAGCAATAACATTTTGTTCGATGTACATGCAGAATATTGAAACTCATTTCAATCGTCGGCCACGAAACTATGATGGAGATGCAAGTAATAACCAAGAGATCACAGTGTTCCGTCAAAATTACAGACCATTTGGGCAGTAGGTGTCAAATTACTAACCTTCAGGAAGTTCAACGTGCGCATTGGTTTATATTGAGTAATTGTGATGAAGTGCAACCGTATTTAACGTAAGTTTTTCTGGTGCATCATTACTGTATTTTTCCATACATTAACCGTGATAATTTATTGTAGGCAACATCTAACAAATACAATATGATGGTGACCATAATGTTGATGAAACCCACAAAAAGAATTTCCTAAATGGTTTGAGACAACTGTAAGTTAGAATATTTTATATTTATTTTGACATTTATTTGTTATATTAACATTAGACATTTCAGTTTGTTATATTAACACATATATTTCATTGTCAGATTATTAATCAAGTGCAAAATGGTCAATTGGACTCGCAATCCTCGTTGGTTTCTTTGGCTTATGGGCCTCAAAAGCAGGCGTATGAGTACAGTGGATGTATTGTCAACGGAGTTAGATTTCATACCGAACAGCGAGATGTTAATCATGTGACTCAAAATTCTGGAATTGTAGTCCAAGGAGAACACGGCTCAGATGTAATTGACTTCTACGGCGTATTGCAATCGGTCATTGAGTTGATATATCGACCCAGACGACATATTGTGCTATTCCAATGTAAGTGGTTTGACACAAATGCCAGAAAGAGGAGAATTCAAGTTAGTAATCATCTCACGTCAATTAATGTTCAACGTTGTTGGTACAAGAATGATCCATACATTTTTTGTACGCAAGCACGTTCAGTGATATATATACCTGATCCTAAGTTAGGAACTGGATGGATGGTGGTAGAAAAGTTACAACATAGGGCCATTTGGGACACGCAGGAGAAAGATAGAGTTGACATATCAGATGAAAACACAAGAAGTCTCCGGCAATTTTGAAGTTCCTGAACAGATATTTTTTGGACCAACTGTCAACGTTCCTGAAAATATCACATTAACTCGAGCTAGTACAGACGTTGAGCTAATTCCTCATTCTGAAGTGAGCGTTGAAGTAGCAAGTGAAGAACAATTGACACTGAAGATTACTTCGATTCCAGTCACGAATCCTCAAATACCGACGATAATAGTGATTAATTATGAAGTTACAGTATTTTGTGATTGATGAATAATTTTATGGATTATAATGTATGGTTGTTGTTTTAATTACTCTTCAGATATGGTTGAAATATGACGTAATGATTAATTAGTATAAATATGATATATTTGTTTTAATTAATATTTTTAATGATAGACATTTGGCGTCGAATTATTAGTCGACGCTAAATGTAAGACATTGGCGTCGAGATAAAATAATCGACGCTAAATGAAGAAATTTAGCGTCGATTATTAGTCGACGCTAAATGTAAGACATTTAGCGTCGCTTATTCTTCGACGGTAAATGTCTTACATTTAGCGTCGATTATTGTTCGAGCTACATGTAAGGAATGGCGTCGACTATTGTATTTCGACGCCCAATGTCTTCATTTAGCGTCGACTATTTTATTTCGACGCTAAATAAAAATTAAATTTCCTGGAAAAAATAACCCTAAAATTTTAATAAGCCGCCCATTTTTTTGCGTCGAAATAGTCGACGCTAAAATCAAATTAATTTGATGATGGTGATGGTTTTCATTTGTTGATTTATGGTTGTTGATGATGATGATTGTTGAAGTTGATGATGAATATGCATGATATGAATTTGTATGATGATGATTGTTAGAAGAGTGGAATCATTGATGATGATGATGATGATGATGATGATTGTTGATGATGATTGTTGATGAATGATGATGATGATGATTGTTGATGCTTGATGATGATGATGATTGTGATGATGATGATTGTTGATGATGATTGTTGATGAATTGATGAATGATGATGATGATGATCGACACGTTAAATTGACGTCGAACCGAGACGATTGAGGACGGTGAACTGCCAGAACAGTAGCTGTTCTGCCCAGAACAGCTGCTGTTCTGCCCAGAACAGCTGCTGTTCTGCCCAGGAACGCTGCTGTTCATCGTCCTCAATCGTCGTCCATCATGTTCGTCGTCCAAATTTGGAATGTTTGTATGTTTTGGAATTCGAAAGTTCATATAGTATAGTATGTTTTGGAATGTTTGTTATGGTTATGCGGGTGCATGAGAAGTCGTGTGTATTGGTTTTTAAATTGCTTCGTGGTTGGTGTATGATGATTGTGTGTGTGACTGTGTGTATGTATGTGTATGATGGAACTCGTAGATTATATGATAATGAATGCATATGTGAAAGAATAAATGAATGAATGAATTTGAAAACGAAAGTGAGCATTCGATGTTATAAGCGCTTTGTTAAGTTGTATTGACTTGTATGAATATGTATGTATATGTATAAGAACTTTGGAATTTGATGACGCTAATGGACGAAGTTTTTGCAGATGGCACGGGGGCAATCGCAAACGGGCTACCGCGGACTCCATCTACTGAAGGGAGGGGGTATTAGGGGGTGAAATCCGGTAACGCGGAAGCGGAAGCGGTGAAAATTCGATTTTCAGATTTCAAAACTTTTTCTCGGATAAATTAAATAAATAACATATTTATTTAATATTCCAATAATCAAATTATGAAATAAATTCAATAAAACAATTTTAAGTGAATTTACCGAAATACCCTTGCTTTGTATTTTTGTCCGTTTTAGTCCGAAATTGATCCAATCAATTTTGAATGATTCTAAATCATTTCTAAGATGAACTTATGATGTTCAAAACATCAAAACACCAAAGCAACCAAAATCCCCAAATATTCTTCACAATGCCGAGAGCACCACTAGGGAGCACACTTGTGCACTTTGTCATTTCATGACTCAAAAACATCTAAATGTAATCCAATGATCATGAAACTTTGTATGAATCATATACACACACAAATAACAAAATACATGAAAAGCCCCAAATTTGGAATTGGTCATGAACCCTAATTTTTCAATTTCCACAAATTGGACAAATTAGACCAAATACATTAAATCAATGTTTCAATCATCATTCTTCCATCCAATCCAAGTCTCAACACAATGAAACAACTCAAGATCAAATCTAGGTCATTTAAGAGTGGGTCAATAACTCTAGATTAGCAACATGGTTTCATAAACCTTAAAAGAATGTTTACAACTACACTAGTTACAAACTTCCTTCACCATACATGCTCAACACTTCATTCAAACTTCCATCAACTAAAACACAAAGAAATAAGAAAGAAAAATAATCTAAGAAAATCACATGTTGAAGCCTTGAAACCTAAGGAACATATTCCTCTCTAATAGTAAGTTGGAAAAACTTACTAAATTCCAAGCTCTTTGTTTGTCTTTCTTTTCTCAAGCTTTCTTTGCCTTTCTTCAATGGAGTTATTTTGATAAAGTGTATTAGGTTAACAATTAAATGAAATGAAAAACAATTTATACTTGCAACATTTACACCTTGGCCGAAAATCAAAGCCAAATTCAAGAAATTGTAATTTCATTTTCATTTCAATTATCACAATGTCAACTTGCACAAAATCTTATAAACTACTTTATTAGATATTTATTTTGGTCAACAAATGCAACTAATGTCATTTACTTTAAATATCCTAATGTAAGATATTTATATTTTAATTAATTTAATCATTTAACAATTAAATAATTAATTAATTAATCAAATACAAATATATTAAATATATGTATAATATTTACATTAAATATTAAAAACATATATTCATTTAGGAAAGAAGTCAAATAACTCATTTGACTATTAATTAATGTGTATTTAAATTAATCAAGTATTAATTATAAATACACAATAATTAAGCAAATGACTATCTAGTCTCTTTAGCATGTATCTTGCGTTAACCATTAAACGACTTTATAAATAATCAATATATTATTAATGTTGCTCTAGTGCTCTACGAGTATGTTTCATTATTGAGACTCTCTAGGTTCAGGTATATCCGTCACGAAATCAAATTTCATGTCCATAATCTATCCACCCGTAGATTATGACGATCACGGATAATCTCGCTGAACCATACAGGTCGAGGTCATGGCAAATGTATAATTCCTCCGTCACAGGTATCCGGATAAATCCTAGAGATATAGATGTAAACGTCAAATCTCTATCGGGACTATCCAGTCGACTATTCTATTAGCAATCTCAAAAAGAATGTTTAGAACTAGCTTCTAAACTTACCACGGGCCCGTGGATTTATCTGATTGCTAATCATATGGACTACCTATGCTCTGGTACACAGAACTGACGGATCCTATCTTGATACACATAGGACACCCTGAGGATCTATCTACACCCAACGAACAGGCGGAGGTCTGATCTAAATAGATCGGTGATGTGACTGCCGTCTAAGTGTAGAAGATGTCTCATGTGCCCACAATGGCATCTCAAGTCTAAGAATCACAAGTGCTACTCAACCCAAGAAGATTCTTATTGATGCTGGTGTACCATCCATTAAGAATCTTCGGTGAGTCGTTCAGTGTTTATCCGCTATAAACACCTACACGTCTATACTAGTTTCCAAGACTTATGGTTCATTGAGAAACCATTGGAATCATATATTCCAGTATACGACATGTACCGGTCTCAACGGGTTTACTATACTGACAAGTAGTGTAAACCTTGACATGAACTGTCTGAGAATGACAACGTCATGATACGACTCAATGTCCGTTGCGACGCTTTTGCAACTGTACCATGACTAATCATTCTACGGTCATTACGTCTTTACCATATAAAAGATTAGATTATATTATAGAAACTGCATATATTATTACTGATAATAACGTTTTACAGAAGTATATTAACAAAAAATACAACGGGAATTGGCGCTCTGAGCACCAACCCCTACATCTACATCAGCAAGGGCAACTGGCCCTGGTGATTTCTCTGCTACACGGGTGAGTCCAGTACAGTGAAGGGTCGAGGACGCACCTGTGGCCTGGGGTTGGCTAAGTACGTTCAGGCTCACGGCCGTATCCGGATATAGATATCAGATGATGGACACACTCAAGTCGGACAACATAATTCAGCGTTTAATACAGCCATAGGAGCTACAGCTCGATATGAAGCTCCCCAAAACTACGTATCTTGGAGAAAGATACCGTGGGAGACGAAAATGAACCAGCTATTCCCTTCGCTACTTGTAAGTTTTCGATATTGTTGTTATTTAACATTTTATTTATACTTATTTTCACTCGAATTTTCATGTAGGAATGGGTCGACTTCGATCTGACCCAAGTGAATGTCCAACAATATATTGACTACCACATGGGGAAAAGTTATAAAGATTATAGGACAAAAGTCCTGAAACCAATATTCGACGAACAGGACCTTCAAATGCTCCACAACACAAGCCTGATTTTATAGAGGAACAAGATTGGACATTCTTATGTGAGCTTTGGTCTCTAGCAAAAAACACGAGGTAAATTTTGAAATAAATTAACGGAAATTTATAATTGTCTTTGTTTTCGGTACTTACAGTATTGGTGAATACAGGATAAATGTCACGCAAATGCGGAAAATCGAAGTCACTTGCGTTTTAACCACCGTGGAGGTTCGAAGCCATTTATCCAACATCGTGTCGAACATTCTAAGGTAATATATCATAACGTAAAATTTAACAGTTAATTGTTTTTACTAATCTGGAATAATATTGAATTATTTTATGTTTTAACACAGAGTAGCACAGGTGAGGTGCAATCATTTCCAGATTTTTTTTGTGTGACGCATTACAATGAGAGAAACAAATGGATAAATGAAGAAGTCGAATGCTGCTATGTAAGTTTAAGTTTTTAAAATAAAATAATTAATATTATATATGTTAATTTTTTTCTCAAATTCTAATATCAACTTATTTTTTGAAACAGAACGAAATGATGGAACTCCAACATCAAATCATGAGACAGGGTCCGACCCCATACCAGATGAGCAGCTGTCGC
Organism: Zanthoxylum bungeanum; assembly: GCA_019454045.1. Lineage (NCBI taxonomy): Eukaryota > Viridiplantae > Streptophyta > Magnoliopsida > Sapindales > Rutaceae > Zanthoxylum > Zanthoxylum bungeanum. The sequence goes on along the minus strand of SKCR01053534.1, from coordinate 13,627 downwards.
AATTGGTTTTCAAGAATCAGACAGCTTACAATGTTGGTCTTGGCACTCGTAAGAAGCCAACGTCATCTGCACGCAATAGTGGTAATTCGGACAATGTCTCTTTTCGAGACGAGTTAGTCACCACCAAAGACGACCTAGCCAGCACCCGAGACGAGCTGCAGCAGACTAAGGAGAAGCTACAACAGGTCACGGTGGACCACGAGAAGAAGATGGTGGACCACGAGAAGAAGATGGAGCAGTTGGAACAGCAACTGCTGGCTTTTCGTCAGATGTTCGAGGCCTCAATGAGTCATGGTGCATCGGGCTCGAGCGTCCCCCATCACAGTAGCAATTAATTTTATATTTGGTTTTGTATAAACATTTTGAAAAAATGATTTAATATAATATTTCTTTTTTCTAAAACAAATTTCAATATAATATTTCGTCATTAATTACATTTTTTTTCAACTAAATTAAATATTTTAGACCAAAAAATAAGTAAATTACTATTTTTTTAAAAAATAAATTATTTACTTTTAGCGTCGAATATTTCGACGCTAATAGTATAACAAATGGCCGCTGTAAGCGTACATATAATTATTTTTTAATATAAGTTAGCGTCGACACGTTTCAACGCTAAAAGTAAATAATTTAGCGTCGAAATATTTCGACGCTAATAGTAACAAAAATGGTCGCTGTAAGCTTACATATAATACTTTTTTAATATACTTTAGCATCGACATTTGTCGACGCTAAAAGTTTGAATTTTTGCGTCGATATATTTCGTCGCCAAATATACAATATAGCGTCGAACAATTTACTTTAGCGTCGAAACAAATTGGACGTAGAAAACTATTTTTTAGCGTCGCATTTAATTATTTCGACGCTAAAAGTGATTTTCGTCGACATTTTATCGTCCATTTTTTGCGTCTAATTTTTTCGACGCTAAATGTCTTTTGCGTCGAAACCGTCACTTATGGCGTCGAAATAATTCGACCCTAAAGGGTCTAATTCTTGTAGTGGATGTCCATGTTTGCTAAACTCTTCTTTGACAAGTCTTATTTTATCCCTAACCCAATGGATATCTATTATGGCTTTTAAGACACAAGGGGTAACGTGATGCATGTATGGATGAGATGCATGAGATGTGCGTGATGTATGAGATATAATCTGCATGTGGTTATCAAAAGCATAAAAGGGTGGCTCCTATATGTCATACAACTATGGTTCACATGTGGGTTTATAAGAGTGAAGACAAAGGCTCCCACCGGCGAAGGGTTGCCCACAACTAGGTCTCCCCAGTCAAGGGTCCGAGCAACCAAATGAGCGTACCTTTTTTATACACTAAGGTACGTGCCAACGAGTTATGGTATGTGACTGACTGTCAAATGGATTTACCGTTGTAGATTCCCCATAGGGAGGGTGGAGCGAGGCTCTCTTAAGTACCCAAGCCCCTTAGGCTCTTATCGCTTGGTGTTAGGAATAAACAACGATTCCTCCAAATTAGTCCATCACATTAGGCTACAAGTAGATGATTATCTAGGTTCCTTCACAGATTTTCCTTATAGAAAGGTAGTGAGTGAAGGAAGACACCAAACCATCACTTAGCCTTAAGAATGCCTTTGATTAAACCCCTTTCAACCCACGGTAGACGCAGTTAACTAAAGCACAAATCACAATCACTACCAGATATTATTTCGGGGCCAATTCTCTTAACCCCAGTGGAGTCGTCAGACTGTAGGACACCGATGTTGACGACGATGTTCTAGGTTCGCAGCCTAGTTGGGAGTACGGAATAGCCCGTGGGGGAACTAAACCAGAGATATAACATGGGGTCGCCACCCGGTGTGAACCGGGACAAAGGTTTAAGGCCGCACTCACCCCTCACAAGGGAAGACCTCAAACCGTGGGTTCGGAATGGTCCCTTACTTATGTCACTTGTGATGATATGATTTGTGCATTAAACTAACCAAATCTACGCAACGTATATGCTCAAGGGAAACCTATGTCTAGTTTCTATTCATCAAAATAACTCCTAATCTAAGTTTGCATGCTTGAAAATAAGTCTTTAAACGGCAAAAACATAAAATCACACAATGAGCACATTGAACCATTAAACCAAAATAAACAAATAACTATTTAAACATAATCATAAACTAAACAAAATATCATGCCTAAAATAACGTAATCATGTTTTGAAAATAAATAACAAACTAAGCTAAATCATGTTTTACTAACAAATAAATAACCTACGAACTATAACATGCTCAAACACAAGTTGGATGAGAGGAAATATGTGTCTCTTAAGTGGTACATGGCGTTGTATCCCGAATACAAACCGCACTACCGTCCATTCGGATTCGGCTACGCAATTTACGTCCGGGTTTCCATCCTATATACCACAAAAGGGAACACATATTCCGCTCATCTAACAATCACATCATGCCTCAAACGACTCTCATGTGATAAATTTTTTAAAATAAACAAAATAAACGAAAGATAATAAATAAAAAGGTGCCCTCAGGTCTAACCTCTTTGTTATCTCACGAAAGGGCGTTACATGGCCGTCGGAAGGGTCGATACTCTGCAACTTTTCTGGTTCACTAATCAAGATAATTTATAATATGTGAAATTAAAAAAACATTTGATAAATGAATAATGCATCATTTTATTTCAAAGCATATAAAGTTGTCTACATTACATGTAGCTCTAGGGCATATATCCCAACAATCTTTCACTTGCACTAGAGAAAATGGGACATGTCACATAATCTTAGACTATCTAGGTTACCTTCAAACACTTTAGCCGAAAAGGTCTTTGTAAACGGATCAGCCAGGTTCTCTGTGGATGCAATCTTTGTGACCGTAATGTCCATTCTCTGCACTATCTCCCTGATGAGATGATATTTCCTCTATATATGTTTCCCCTATTGTGGCCTATTGGTTCTTTTAAATTTTCCACTGCACCACTATTATCGTAATAAAGTGTTAGTGGTTTATCCATATCTAGAACAACTTTCAGATCTACCAAGAATTTACGGAGCCAGACTGCTTCCTTAGCTGCTTCACAAGCTGCTACATATTCACCCTCCATGGTGGAGTCAGCAATGCAAGATTGCTTTATACTCCGCTATACCATAGCCCCACCACCTAGGTAAACACTAATCCAGTTGTTAATTTCCTAGAATCGATATTTATCTGAAATTTAGAGTTAGTAGATCCCCCTATGATCATATCCTCACCGGAATATACAAGCATATAATCTCTTGTTCTCTTAAGATACTTGAGAATGTGTTTCACAGCCACCCAGTGATCCAATCTTGGGTTCGACTGAAACCTATTGACTACTCTCACTGCAAAACATATGTCTGGTCTCATGCATAACATAGTATACATGAGACTACCAACTGCTGAGGCATATGAGATATGTCTCATTTCCTCAACATCTTGAGGTGTCTTGGGAGACTGTTTCTTTGACAAATGAATTCCATGCCAATGAGGCAGATTGCCTTTCTTGGAATTCTGCATCCCAAATCGCACAAGGATCTTGTTAATATTGGATGCCTTAGAAATAACTAACAGTCGTTTCTTGCGATCTCGAAGTATCTGAATCCCAAGAACATAACTGGCCTCTCCCAAATCTTTCATTTGTAATTGGTTAGCTAGCGAGTTTTTCTCGTCCGATAATATCTTTACATCATTCCAATGAGTAAAATATCATCGACGTATAAATAGAAAAACCACATTCCCATCAATGACGCACTTTTAAACATAAGGCTCATCAACATTCTGCTTAAAATCATAAGACTTGATCATGGTATCAAATCTTATATTCCAAGATCAAGATGCCTGCTTAAGTCTATAAATGGACCTTTGCAGCTTGCAAACATTGTGCTCTTGACCTGGGGCTATGAACCTTTCTGGTTGTACCATATAGATACTCTCATCAAGATTTACATTCAAGAATGCAATCTTGACGTCTATTTGAAAAATTTCATAGTCATAATATACGGCAATGGATAGAAGAGTCTGGATGGATTTGAGCATTGCTACTAGCGAGAAAGTTTCCTCATAGTCAACTCCCTCTTTCTGGGTATAAACTTTGGCCACTAGCCTAGCCTTGAAAGTCTTTACCTTCCCATCTGCTCCCCTCTTTCTCTTGTAGATCCACTTTCACCCCATCAGGTTGGTCTATAAGTTATCAGACTAAGTTGGAGTACATAGACTCCAAGGTTCATGGCTTTGAGCCATTCCTATTTGTCAGAATCATCCATTGCACTTTGATAGGTTAATGGATCATCTATACCATCGCTGGATGCGATAACTTATGCCTCTCCAACTCCTAGATAGCGATCAGGTTGTCGTACAACCTTCCCCCTACATCTAGGTGGTAGATCATTCTGATGAGCTTGTATCTGACGCTCAGATGTCAAATGTGCTATGTATATGTCAATTGTTGTTGACGATGGTGTGCTGGTTGAACCAGCAAGTAACTCGCCGAGTAACACTTTACTTCGAGATTTGAACTCCCTTATATAGTCTTCTTCGATACAAACACTTTGTTATCTTTAGGGCTATAGAAGAATCCACCCCTAGTCTCCTTAGGATAGCCTAAAAATAGACACACCTGAGAACGTGACTCCAACATTGTAGTGTTATTCTTCATCACATGTGCTGGACACTCTATATACGAAAATTTCGTAAACTAGTTTTATGAACACTCCACAACTCTAATGGAGTCTTAGGAACAGACTTAGATGGAACTACATTAAGGATATGCATTGCAGTTTGTAACGCATATCCCCAGAACGAACTGGGTAGTGAGCTAGAACTAAACATAGATTTCATCATGTCTAGTAGGGTCCGATTTCTCCTTTTTGTAACACCATTTTGTTGTGGTGTTCCAGGCGCTGTGGTCTGGGATACTATTGTTGGAGTTTAATCAAGTCCACAAGATCACAAACAATGCATAAAAACGACATAAGAACACATCAAAGGAGGTGGCGGAATCAACTCACATTGAATTCGGTTTTGATGTTTGAAGAACAAGGTGCGTTTTTGGCTCCCTCCAAGTCACGGCAGTAGCTTCTCCTTGCAGTGGGCTGTGCGTTTGGACTGGTTTGGATCCTCCAAGATTCGGCCATGTGAGACTCCATTGAAGCTCCAAGCTTCAAGCTTCCTTGCTCAAGGAGATGCTTCCCTATCACCTATGTATGCCTCCTAGAGTGTGCTAGCACTAATCATCTTCCATGCATCTCGATTTTTCAGTGAAACCAGAAAAAAATGAAGAAGAAAACGGCAGTGAAGCCGTGAGATGCAGAGGGAAAAAGAGAGGGAAGAGAGAAAAACGTTTTGGCTCACTTTGTCTAAAACGTGAAGACCAAAAGAAGTAAGAGAGGGTCACGTGAATCTTGTCCCAAAATTAGGCCAAAAAACGTGAACAACCAAAAGCCAAGAAGTCACGTGAATGGTACAAATATTTGCCAAGAAACCGTGAACAATAATTGGTCCAAGAGAGAGAGAATGATTTTTATATACATATATCTTTATTCCATTTACCAAGTAAATGAATAAAATATATATACAAAGGTCCTATCAACTTTCAAACAATCACCTTTCTTTATTCACATCATGTCACTTTAATAAAGTGACAACATGTCATATCACATCACTCAAAGTGACAATTGATTTGACGCATGATGTGACAAACGATTTGACGCTTGATGTGACTCGCATTTCGCGCTCGAATTCGAAATGCGAATGCGCTCGCAATCACTCTCGGGCTCGGGTTCGCTAATTCCAAATTAACGAATTTTCGTCGCGTCGTAATTAAATGATTACGCCTAGCGAATTCACAATTCACGTCGCTAACGAATTAATTCTAAATTAATTCGTTCGCCCGAATTAAAATCTAATTTTAATTCCGCGTCAAAATCCAATTTCGATTAATATATCGAATATATTAATTTTATCGATTAATTCCAAATTAATCGCTCTCTCTCTTTAATTAATATTTTATCCCAGATAAAATATCTCCGTAATTAATCCCAGATTAATTTTCTCTCTCATCGAATGAATCCCAGATTAATTCTATCTCTCTCTTCTAATTAATCCCAGATTAATCAAAGTGCGAGTCATACTTCATCGGTGAATCTTCAGGAAGCGACCCATGAGATCTCCGGATATGTTGGCAGTAAATACGATCGTCGGACTGTCCGAACACGTAAGTACCTCGTACTACGTTTATATCGATTTACAAGACAAGGTTGGCTTCTAGCAAAGCGCCATGCCTACCCAATTCTCCAGAAATATTCTTACAGGAATATATAGATCTGTATCAAGCGTAGTATACCGTAGTATTGTGTATATTGGCCCAGTATCGGATAATCACGTGCTAGGGCTGGGGCTGGATAAGTGTCTGCCCCGTCCGAAACACATGTCGGATGTCTGGTAACATAGTCTCTATAATCGGATATACATGACCTGGTCACAATATCCCGATTGGTTGCGCAACACTCAAGAGCACTAGTACCGTATCCTGCGTGACATCATCTCCAAATGACTGAAGTGACACTTCCATCTTGACATCACACCCAATACACTACGACTCTCTGATAAACCCAGAAGTGGTGTACACAGAACCGGTTAAAGCCCCCTACCACCAAGACCAAAGTTTATCGATTATCGTAAGTATTAGCGATGCAAGTCTCAGGTTAATACTATACACACCTACCTCGATTTCGGCCTCCCATAGACACATAGTCATAATACCAATGGGATTCCGAGGGGTCTATCCAGAGCGAAGCTGTTCCCGTACCATCGGTGAAACACGACCTCCTATCGCACTTGCATAAGTATCCAATACTTATATATATGAGAACTATGCCGTTGTGCCTCACAAACGCGCACAAGTGCAATACTAGCCTATTCCGCATTATCGATGTCCAGTCTCGATAATACTACGGCTAGGGATATTTAATGATTAAACCTTCGGGGACTGATACTGTCTCATATCATTCTCAGTCCAGGTACTAATCATAGGGACCTCTCTTCATTTATATATCTATGGTGATCTAATCACAAATGATGAGAGTGCAATTTCCTTATTACATATAGTTAATTTGCTACAACAACACAATGATCTGTGCAAATAGTGACGCTATGGGTCATATTATCCAACAATCTCCCACTTGGCACATAGCCAGTCACTCGAGTGTCTAACACCCGAACTATGTACAATTCGCTCAAATTGCTGAGGAAAGGTTTTCGTCAGCGGATTTACTTAATTATCGTCTGACGCGATTTACACGATCATCACATCGCCACGATGTATGATCCGAACGAATCAGATGATATAGAAGTATATATCTGGATCGTCGATGAGACCTTTAATTCTTTAGCCTGTGCTGACGCCTAGCTCAGCTGCTAACAGAACTATATCTAATCTAATTAGATTTATTATCGATCCAAATGGCTTCTATTGCTGCCTCAGCTGCAGCAATAATCCGCATTTGTTGTTAATTCGGCAACAGTTATCTTGCTCGGAAGATTTCCAGCTTACTGTCCCAGTGTTCAAACTTTATAGTACCGCAGTATTTACCGGTTTGGAAACTTGCAGCAGTGATCCCAGTCACTTCAAGTTCTCCATCTCCATAGTTTAAGACAACATCTTTAGTTCTCTCAGATACTAACAGATGTTCTTAATCTTCAATCCAGTGACTATCACTTGGATTGACCCGATTGTGACTCCATATGCTCAAAGCGTATGAGACACCAATACAAGTACAATTTAAATGTACAATTTCCCAGAGAGTGTTACCAACTCCAAATCTAGCCCAGTAGATCTTTATTCCTTGAATAAAGGTTGTTCTCCCCAGAATTCTACGGAGAAATTCTTATGAAAGCCAAGCTTTCACCGATTGTTTTATGGGAATTTCATTGTCAGTGCCCTCTCCCACTAACCTCCTTATATACACAATAATTATTTCGTTTTGAGTCAAATCATAAACTATTATGATTATTTCAAAACGTCAGTTCCAAGAACCCTATGCTTGCTTCAATCCAAACATGGATTGAATAATCCGCAAACCTTGTTTGTCGGTTATACAAAATCGTCAGAATGTTGTAAACATTCTCCAAAAGGTTTCCTTTTCAGGAAAGCGATTTTGATTTATAACTGACATATTTCACAAATGAAATATACAGTTATCAACAAGCATCTTCAAAATGGATTTACCATGGCAACAGGTAAAAGGTTGAACCGTTATTAACACAAGTTTGATAACGATACCTTTCCGTCAATAGCTCAGCTTTGTACGTTGGTATGTTGCCTTCCATGTATGTCTTCCTTGAAGACGTTTAATGTACCATAGGCACAATGCCTCGTGGTACAACAACTAGTATCCAAAATAGTTGTTAAACATGGAATCCATTTTGGACTCATGGCACTTTGCCATAATAGGGAGTCGATACCTCGTATCACTTCCTCAAAACGTAGTCGGTGGATATACCTTCATAAGATTGACATCTTAATGAGGTTAGATCAGAAACCCATACCCTAGGTTGTTTTCTGACTCTATCCGATCTACCCGATTTCTTGTGTATTTGAAGATTAATGGTACAGATTCATCATAGATGAATTGTTTGTGTTCCATTAAGGACTTCGTGCTTTGAATAGTATTACTCCGATTTTCATCGAGTATCACTATCCTCCCACTGACCACTGCAATCGGTATTCCTCTCAGGAAAACCGCATGGTGAGCAACAATCACATTGTTCTCATGTGGGATTTATAAGTACTATACTTATGGTTTCCCTTAGGATAACCTATATTGGCACTAATCCAATTTGGGTTCTTAGTTTGGTATCATCCAAACTTTATGCCTGGCATACCCAAATTATCAGGAATGAGAAACCTCGTTTCTTTCCTGTTCATATCCTATATGATATCTGTCAAACAGATTTACATGGAACCTTATTCTAAATAAGTTTTGCACTGTTAATACATATCCTGTTGAAGGAAACAGTAGCTCAGAGCGACTCGCGAAAAACCTAATCATGTCCAACAAAACTTGGTTTTTAGTTCTGACACACCGTCAATTGACGTGTCTCGGGAGGAGTCCTCATATGAAAGAATACCGTACTCTTTCATGTACGTATGAAACTTACTGCTTAAGTATTTACCAATACGGTCTTACCGTAGCGGCATAATACTACAGCCGATCTGTTTGTATACTTCGTGTCGAAACTCAAAGTTTCGTATTTGTGTTCTTCAAAAGAAACACATAACCATAACGTGATGCCACATCCGTTAAGGTCACGAAATATTCATGTACACATCTAGCCAAGCTAGATATGGGCCCACTAACTTCACCATGAATAGGGTTAACAGATCGGTGGCACTTACACTATTACCAAGTAAATAGTATTTTAAGTACTTTACCTAATAAACTAGATTCGCAGACCTTATTTGAATAGTCAAATCAGTCCTAGTACCCACTCTTCAAAAGTGTGGATATACGAGTCTTGTTTAATTGTGTCCCAGACAACAATGCCACAAATAAGTCTCTATTGATCAAATCAATATGAGCTAATTTATTTGTCATTTTATATGTTTGAGATTTTATTTATATTCAAAATATAAATTCTGTTATTCACATCTAATGTGTTTATCTCGGTTTAAAGTCAGTATCCAACTCATAGCGGATTCTGAACATCAATACACATATTTTATGTACCACACTAAGTATTTAAAATCTAATTTCAATACTAGTTGTGAACATAACTAAGACAAACATATTTAAAGTTAGAGCCTCGCCCTTTCTTTAATTCCTTCGTGTCTTCCATATCCAAATGGTAGTCACTTTGGGATATGTCAATTATCCTTTTCAATATTTTAGGAACCTTAGGCCAAGCCTTGGGTTTTTAGAATATTGAAAGGAATGTGCACCTCGTGCTACATGCCCAATTGCAAACTTTGACTTTACATGAATAGTCAATTAATTCTCCAAGAATTATAAATTGCAATTTTAATACTTTTAAATCCAAAATTAGATTTATGACAAGTATATAAATTAAGCATTAAAGTCATCATCACATGAATCTTCCAAAGATTTTATGCTCTACTTATATGCTTAATTTTGGGCTTAAGGTATAATAAGTTATTTTATCCAATAAAGTAACTTATTATTTATTCCCAATTTGAAAATTAAATCATTTAAATATTTTAATCCTAGATTATATTTTAAATATCCAACTTTTCAATTTTATCTTGATTACAATAGTCCAACTATTTAATCAACGATTAGTGGTACTTTATATATTATAATGATTATAATAGTCCAACTATATAATCAAATATAATCCAAATTAATTAACCTCAATTACATTGATTACTATAATCCAATTATAAAATCAACTGTAAACTGAAATTAATTAATTCAAATATATTGATTAATATAATCCAATTATATATAATCAAGTATAATACAGTCCAAGTTATTAAAAACAACAATTTAAATATTATTCCAACTAACATTTAATCTAATGACGAAATAATAAAATAAAAGAGCGTTTAGCGAGTATTCGAACGAATGTTGCAAATTCAATACTTGCCTCCTACTATTTTTCGTCGAGCCTCTAACCCTCTGTGGAGTACTCGGGAAACAGTGTTTCCTAGTGGGCTAGGATCCGTTAAAGTATCATACAATCCTGACTTTGGTCAATAAAAAATGTGTATGCTATTTAACTAGGTAGATCTCACAGATCAATTGGATCTCATCCAATTCCTAGATCCGGTTAGGTGGACATCCAAGTCCGAAACATATGTATAATGTCAATGTATCCAATACATTTTCCTAACCCTATCCTCTGAATCATCTAGGCCTTGGCTTTGGCCAAAAACAAACCTAATGATTCCAGTTAAGCGGGACCCAGTGACGAGGAAAGTTTTGTAATCAATGTCATTGGACAAAAGTGACCTGACTTTGGGCAATAAAAATCACGATTTGGACAAGACACCGATATGCAACAAAACTCTCATGATTCAAGTACATCCTTGATTGACAAAGGTCTTGACTTTGGTCAATAAAAAACTAATGCCAACTTCGGATCTTGAACAAGAATCATTCAATGGAAGGATATTTGCTTAATATAAAACGAGGGTTTTTCGCGTGCAAATTGGCTACCAATTTAATTATCTTTGTTAAGGTCTCATCATCATACACCCTAAGCATGCATTCTAAACACATAATAAAGCGAGTATGAAATAAAATAATAATGATATGCGGATGGATATTTTACATTGATCCTAGATCAAATCTCTCACTTTCTCTCTCCCGCTAGCACTTGTATTATTTCTACCCGTTACACTACACTTCTAAAGAAACCTCTTTTACATGGAGGGGAATAGGTGAGAAAGAATACAAAGAAATAGGAGATAAGGCTGGACACGCAGGTCCAATTTAATAAATCAAATTTATTACAATTTCCAAAATCGCCCAACCCGACTAATATCCATCCGATATACATTATTCAAACATCACAACCATGTATTCATACAAGCATGTTATAAATCAATCAATCAAATTAATTAATCTTGATTATTAGTGATCATCCAATGTTCAAACAAAGATTTGATTTTTGTTCGAGTCAAACTCGTATTGCAAACACGTACTCAAAGTACAATTCTACGAATTAAATTAAATTACATAATTAAATCCAATTTAATACGTATTTAATTCTAATTCATTATTTAATTCTAAATTAAATATTACACTTTTATTAACGAACCTTTACGACTTAAATTCCAAATTTAATCGCAACGGGTCTCAAAGCCCGACTAACATCTAATGTTTTTATTTAATTAAAGTCCAATGGGCTTTTAATTAATTTCTATAGGCGTGGACTTTTGGTCAACTCGGGTCAAACCGAACAACCAAAATCCAATCCGGGAGTTACCCCATAAGCCTTTAAATTAATTTTGGCCCATTAGGCCCAATTAAATAATTAAGGTCCATTAAGTCATAATTGGACCTTTTGGATTCGGTTTTGGGCCTAATGGATCCAACCAATTTTGCCTAAACCCAACTTTGTTACAACAAAGCCCAAAAGCCCAATTACAACCTAACAAGCCTAATTTCCAAAATCAAGCCCAAATTAATTAACTTATAAAATTCCAAATTTCACAATTAATTAACCTAAGTGTAATACACAATCAATTACCCAATTAACATTTCTAAAATATCAATTAGCCTAATTAATCATGCACTTTAACAACCAAATAGTGTCCAACACAATTCAATTGAAATCAAACCCAATTAACATGCTTTCAAGTCTCGGCAATTAGGGGTTTTTCAATTCGATTCGGTTTCAATCCAATTGAGTCCACAATCATAATTTCCCAAATCAATTCAATTCATCCAATGAATTAAAACAACAAAATCACAAAGAATTTAATGTTCTTTAAAATCGGCCAAGCCACTTTAAAAGGGAAAAATGTTCCAAATCAAAATTCAATCCAATTGAACTTCAAAACAACATTAACCAATTGTTTTAAGTCATCCAATGATCAAACAAAACAAAATTACCAAGACATTAGGTTCTTCCAATTTTCGGCCATGCCTCCAATTTGGGGAAAATTGAATCCAATCCAATTTCATGAAATTGATCACACACAATCTCAATTAAACATGTTCTAAGCATACTTAAACATCCAATTCAATTAAAACATGCTTAAACACATTTTGCCCAATTAAAGTTTCATGTTCAACCTAAGAATTGGGGAAAATTGATCTAATCCAATTTTCTTGAAATTGATCATGCACAACTTCAATTCAACCTCATTCAAGCATATTTCATCAAACAATTCAACCAAATCATGCCTAAATCGAGTTTACCCAAATTAAAGTTTTGACCAAAATTTGCAAATTGGGGAAAATCAATCCAATTAATTTTTTGTCAAATTGATTACATATATCTCAAATTAGATCATATATAAGCATTCTTGAACAATCAATTTGTCAGAATCAAGCCAAAATCAAAAAGCCCCAAATTTGCCAAGAACCCTAATTTCGGATTTCATGCATCAATGGCTCTGATACCAATGTTGGAGTTTAATCAAGTCCAAAAGATCACAAACAATGCATAAAAACGACATAAGAACACATCAAAGGAGGTGGCGGAATCAACTCACATTGAATTCGGTTTTGATGTTTGAAGAACAAGGTGCGTTTTTGGCTCCCTCCAAGTCACGGCAGTAGCTTCTCCTTGCAGTGGGCTGTGCGTTTTGGACTGGTTTGGATCCTCCAAGATTCGGCCATGTGAGACTCCATTGAAGCTCCAAGCTTCAAGCTTCCTTGCTCAAGGAGATGCTTCCCTATCACCTATGTATGCCTCCTAGAGTGTGCTAGCACATAATCATCTTCCATGCATCTCGATTTTTCAGTGAAACCAGAAAAAAAATGAAGAAGAAAACGGCAGTGAAGCCGTGAGATGCAGAGGGAAAAAGAGAGGGAAGAGAGAAAAACGTTTTGGCACTTTGTCTAAAACGTGAAGACCAAAAGAAGTAAGAGAGGGTCACGTGAATCTTGTCCCAAAATTAGGCCAAAAAACGTGAACAACAAAGCCAAGAAGTCACGTGAATGGTACAA
>SKCR01053533.1:0-30556 GCA_019454045.1 Zanthoxylum bungeanum | reverse complement strand
AGATTGGTCAGCTAACTATAACTTACAGATGTAGGTTTAATCTCACCAAGCCCTAACTACACATAAATAGAATAAAATGCTGCACAATCCAGCAAGAAATCTTGTTTCATGCCTTCATCAATTCGCAACATGGAAGCCACTATGACAATTTTGGTGGTTATGTCTGGCTAAAGACGTTAAACTTAGCGTTTGCGGGGAGGCAACCCTTGCATCTGTATTTTATTTTGTTTATTTTATTTTATTGTGTGCTAATTGTATGTTTATTTTATGCATGAGTGCTTATGTAGGAGTTAGCACAACCTACACAACCATACAACTAAAATCTCACCAGTAGGAACCTGATCAACTCCGTGTCTGGTAGTGTTGTTCCTTAATACTTTTTCTTTTATAATTATCGTACATTGAGGACAATACAAGTTTTATGTGTGGGGGATGTATGTATGCGCAAAATACTTGTTATTGTTATTAAAAAAAATTTATTGTCTTATTTTGTTTTTTTTTTGTCCTTAATACTTAAGCATGAGTCTAATGATGACATTGTTTATTTTAGGGTGAAATCTTAGAAACGATAAGCTCTTTATGTACTTTTATTTGATGCCTTGATTAATTGATCTACGTTAGACTCGTAAGAACTTAACTATAGTTTTTTAGCAGTAAGAACCTACCTAGTTGGTAAAGTGACTAGTTGAAGAAATTGCATGTCGATGAATGACCGTTTGCTTAGATGTCTATCCTGATTTGCTTGTGTTATGATGTGTGGTATGGTTAAAAATTAAAAGAAAAAGTCACTGAAGAAAGAAATTAAACCACCTATAACCGATAAGCGTGAAGCTACCCATAAGCGAGTATTAGGACCACCATGAGTAGAAATGCTACCTTAAAGGGTAGGTGTGTTGAAAAAAGAGAAAATAGAGAAAAAGAAAAAGTTCAAAAAGAGAATAAAAAAGAGACAAGAAAATAAAAGAAAAAGAAAATCATACCATATTAAGCACAGAAAAGTAATTACAGAGCTTAATTGAGATATCTAGGTTGGTTTGACCCATCGATCCCAATTTTTAAATGAAATCATTGAGTTGGCTTACCTAGGAATCAAGATGTGAATGAACCTTTACACACACACTGTGAGTCAGGCTTTGATGATTTATTCAAAGACTTGGATTTAAGTTATGTTGAGTAGTTTAAAGGTTCTCTGATTTCATTACTAAGCATTCTTTGTGGAGGATAATATGTGTAACTATTAGGACCATTTTATTTCGTTATTTTTGCATGATTGTATGTGTTTTAAATGACGTTTGTGGGTGTCGTCACTATAAGACCTCACGAGACTATAACCCGTCCACTAGGGACACCTAGGGGTTTAAAGGCTTGTTGCATATACTAAATGCAATTGTGATCCTTAGAAAGTGGCTTAGATAGTTTTTATTTATTTATTCAATTTAGTTTTTATTTTCTTTTGCGCTTGAATTGCTAGGTGTTGGGGTTTTGGCGCGGGCGTAGCAGAAGCTCGCGGTTCGGGTGAAATTGTAATTTTAAAACTATTTAAAATTATTGAATAAATTATTCAATATCAAATATGAATAATCCATTCATATTTCACCTAAATATATTTATTCGTTATCAACTAACGATATAAATAACTAAGAAACATCATGAAACTTTTACGAAAATATTTTTCCGTAAAATGGCATAAACCACATTTTTGACTGAACCGACTACCCAATGTACATGAGGACTGTCCAGGTCAGCCCCAATAGTGCTAGGGCAGTTCATGGACTGCCCGAACAGTGACAAATTCACTATTTAGGCAGCCGTCACCCTGTGGGCTCAAAAGTCATCCGGTAACGTCATTTTTCGCCCTTTTTGCTGATTTCAACTTCGAAATAGTTTTCGGCAATTGTTCCAACACCCAAAACACATCCAATACATTTATATGACATTATTTTCATCACCATATGAACAATATTTCCATATCTGATCTAGAAGCATAAAATATCAATTTTTCATGCTTTAATTCAACTTTTTCAACATTAATCAAATTAACCACAACACCAATCTAAGTCACCACCAATGAAGCACCCAAGAATAATTCTAGGCATTACAAGAGTGGTCATAACACTGTAGAATGGTAACATTTCATCAAATGATCAAATTGAATAATATTACAGTAATATCTTCCAATACTACTTCACACATGCTCAAAGCCTTCCAATCCATCCTCCAAATCCAAAAGCCCCAAATTTTAAAAATTAAGTAAAGCCTAGAACCATTCTAACAATTCAAGAACAAGAAACTAATTTTCTACACTTAAGAACATTAAAAATTACCTTATAATCTTCAACTTTCTTTGTGTTTTTCTTGAATTTATACTTCATTCTTCCTTGAATCTTCAAGTGAAATTTGGAAAGCTATTTGGAGGTGTAATTTTCAGCTATGGCTTCCTTGGAAGAAAAAATAATTTTTTTTTTTTTTTTTTTTTTAACTTTTTAAAAGCTCAAAACCGTCTTTGAGGGGGAAAATTGGTCATTTTGCCAATTTAATCCAATTAAACATAATTAAACTTTATGTTAACAAATCAAATTTTCACACCTAAAGTTTAATTAAAATATGTCACATTTATCAATAATAATTAAACATAATGCATAACATTTATGTAATATGAATATTATTTAACTATTCAAATATTTAACATTTAAATATCTAAATAATTCATTAATATAATTATTATTATATATGTATTTTATTTACATTAAATAACAAATACATATATTAATGACATGTGTCAAAAACTCATTTGACAAATAATTAATGTGTATCTAATCAAATTATGTATCAAATACAAATACATAATAATTACGATTGACCAAAATTCCCGAAAGAATGTGTTTTCGTTCAACCTTTTTAAACGATTTGAAGTAACTCATTTAATTTGATGAAGTATTACGAATAATCTGTATTATTCATAATGTGTTGCCCAAGTGCTCAATGAGTACACTTCATACAGTGAGACTCTCTAAGTTTAGGTTTATCTGTCATGAAATCTAATTTCGTGTCCATATTTCACCCACTCATGAATTATGACTGTAACACCCCGATTTATTTTTCCCAATTTTAATTTAATAATTTATGGGTGTTAGAAATTTATGGACTAAATTGGGAGGATTGTAAAAGTTGGAATTAAAAATGATGTTAGGGACAAGTTTAGGGAGATAATTGATAATTGCCTTATATTATAAAATAAAATAAAATAAGTGAAAACCTATTTTAGAAACCCTAAGCAAACAGCAGCCACCAACGAGAGAGAGGGAGAAAGTCACAAGAGTGAGAGATAGGAAAAAAAAGGAAGAAAAGAGAAAAAAGAGAAAAAAAAAGAAAAGAGAGAGACTTATCCCGATTCATCCGATTCGAAGCCGACTTCGACCGGGTCTATGAGGGAAGACGTAGCTTTCGACGAGATGATTATTTTGGTGGTGGTTTCATCACGGGAAACTCCCACTTTTATAGAAATCTCGGTGATCGTGATACCGTAAGCAGGGACGGTCCTGCTGCATACCGTAAGCATGCATATATAGTATGTATGTTTTCTTAAATGAATTTTTAAGGTAATGCATTAATGATTTGGTTTTAAGAAAGTTTATATTTTGTATAAAGTACGGATCGAATATTGATTATGTTGAAATCATGTGTTTGAGATATATGAGAAACTTGCTTGATTTGAGATATATGAGCATATGTTTTCGAAATGATTTTTATGTTAGGATGCACCCCATGTACTTATATGTGCCAGATTCTTTGCCGTGAGACGAGGTCTCATGTTGCCAGTTTTTGCTCCGGATTCCAGTTATTGCTGTGGGGATGCCCCATGTTGCCAGCTTTGTCGTATTGTCACGAGAGTGTGCATATAGATGAATAAACAACTTTAAATTTTTTTTTCTTACAGATATTCTTGAGCAGAATGAGATTTATAAGAAATGAAATTTATGTTTTCAAGTAGATATTTGATGTATGGATTTAATGCTTATTGTATTTATTTATATTAT
This sequence comes from Zanthoxylum bungeanum, assembly GCA_019454045.1. Lineage (NCBI taxonomy): Eukaryota > Viridiplantae > Streptophyta > Magnoliopsida > Sapindales > Rutaceae > Zanthoxylum > Zanthoxylum bungeanum. Next base: position 26,519 of record SKCR01053533.1, on the reverse strand, counting down.
GAAATACTTATTCGATCCGTCTATTACTTGTTTATCCACGGCACTAAGTTGTGTCCATTGCACTAAGCATGAGCTTACCACTTTCTTTAACATTTCAGGTTTAGCATATTAGTAGATCATTCTTTTTCATCTATTGTTTCATCATCATTTCCTGCTAGTAGAGAAAAGTTGTGCCAAAAATAGAGTTTCATTGTTATGTTTTGAGATTTTAATTCTAGATATGTCATATTTTTAGAGAAATTTTTATTTGATTATAGGCACTGAGCCTTTATTTGATATTGAGAGTATTTATATTTTAGTGTGGATGTTTCTTTTGAGTTGGATCATGGAGATCCTATTTATATGATGATATTATTCATATTAGATTTTTCTTTGTATTTGGAGGATTAGTTCATTTTACAGGGGAAACTCTGTCCGTTTCAAGTCTCCGTCTCACCCCAACCCAACATATGAGGACAGGGTATGACATTTAATGGTATGATAGCACTAGGTTCATAGATTCTGTAGACATTTCTTTTTCTTAATTAGTTATTCTATGTCTATTAGCGGTTGACATCTTTCATGTGTTTTTAAAAGCCTCCGCATTCCAGAGTTCGAGGTGCAGGTTGAGTCCGTACTCGTAGGATAACAAATGTTGGCCAACCTTCTAGGGTACGTCCAGTTGATGATGAGGTTAATTCTTATAACGGGAACCCTTTTAAGGGAAACCTAATCCCGTTGTAGGAGATTCGCTAGCCTCGGTTTTCAGAGATAGTACCCAGTTCATCATCCTCCTAGCAGTAATATTCCTCCAGCCCCTGCAGCACCTCAGGGAAATATTCAATCACCTCCACAGCACCCTCCACCTCCTCCAATGAATCAGGGTTATCCTATACCTCCCCCGGGTTTTCTATCCTCCACCTTATTATGCTCATCCGCCAGTAGGTGTTCCTCCGAATGTTCCTCATGGTGCTTATGCTTATCCGTATTTCTACCCTCTAGCATGGGGTCATGGTCCAACTCAGGTGGCTCATATAGTTAATGAGGATAATATTGCTAAAAGAGTGAAAGAAAATGGAGCTGTTGATTTTGATGGAAAGAATGATCTCATAATAGCTGGAATTTCTTAGTTAGAGTTGAGAAGGCTTTTGAGCTGATGAGATTGACTGATGAATAGAAATGCCACCATGTGTATCGACTTTTGACTGAGCAGACTGACAAATGGTGGAGAGTGTAAGAGGTAAATTCTCAGAGACTAATGTGTTGACTTGGGAGAAGTTCAAGAGGGAGTTCATGGGCAATTATATGAATTCTGCTTTTATGGATGAGAATATAAGGGAATTCTATAGGTTGACTCAGGGTAACCGCACAGTAGATCAGTATGACACTGTCTTCCATGAGTTGGTGCAGTTTGTTCCACATTTGAAGGACTATGAACATGGCAAGATGGATCATTTTCTTAACGGTCTGAATGCAGAATTGAGATCAAGGATCATATTATTTCCTATGAACAATTTGACAGAGATGGCAGATTTTGCTAGAAAAGTAGAGTTTGCAGAAAGAGAATGGCAAGTTGGGGTAGATTATCAGCTGACGAAGAGAAATAGGGAGCATCGATCTTTTGGAGAAGGAAACTATAGTAAGAAATGGGGTGACTCAAGACCCAGTGGTAGTTATCAGATGAGTTCTGGACAACTGTAGAAACAAAGTAGATCTACAGTTAGTTAGAATTCAGTGAGAGCTCCACCTAGTGGGACTCCTGGTGGTCAGCAAGGCCAAGTTCGGGATCGAATATTTCCACCATGTGTTACTTGTGGGAAGAATCATTATGGAGAGTGCAGGTTTGGTACAAAATGTTACTTTTTATGCGGAGAAGTGGGCCACATGAAGATTGCCTTAATGCTACTGATGACAGTGGACAGAATCAAGGGACAACTAACCCTTCAACTCAGCATTTCAGAGGCAATTATGGTCAGAGTGGGGTTCCAGTGCAGATTTCTAGAGCTCACACAGGTGTAGGTGCTCAGAGTAGAGATGCTCCGGGTGGTCCAACTAGCAGACTTATAGGCCAAGTTAAGGTATTCGCTATGACATAGCAGGAAGCTTTAACAGTGCCAGAGGTTATCACTGGTATGTGAATTTCGAGGACGAAATTCTTTTAAGAGGGAGAAAGTTGTAACACCCCGATTTATTTTTCCCAATTTTAATTTAATAATTTATGGGTGTTAGAAATTTAAGGACTAAATTATGAGGATTGTAAAAGTTGGAATTAAAAATGATGTTACAGACAAGTTTAGGGAGATAATTGATAATTGCTTTATATTTAAAATAAAAAGTGAAAACCTATTTTACAAACCCTAAGCAAATAGCAACCACCAATGAGAGAGAGGGAGAAAGTCACAGGCGTGAAAGAGAGGAAAAAAGGAAGAAAAGATAAAAAAGGAGAAAAAGAGAGAGACTTATCCCGATCCGTCTGATTCGAAGCCGACTTCGATCGGGACTTCGAGGGAAGACGTAGCTTTCGACGAAAAAGGATTATTGGTGGTGGTTTCATCATAGGGAAACTCCCAATTTTCATAGAAATCTTGGTGATCGTGATACCGTAAGCGGGGACGGTCCTGCTGCATAGTTCTTTTCTCTATAGTCAGCTCACCAGGTGCGTGGATAAGCTTGTAACATTGATGTTTTCAAAAGTATATAGTATGTATGTTTTGGGACGGTCCTGTTGCATAGTTCTTTTCTCTATAGTCAGCTCACCAGGTGCATGGATAAGCTTGTAACATTGATGTTTTCAAAAGTATATAGTATGTATGTTTTCTTGAATGAATTTTTAAGGTAATGCATTAAATGATTTTGTTTTTAGAAATTTTATATTTTGGTATAAAGTACAGAACGAATATTGATTATGTTGAAATCATGTTTTTGTGATATATGAGAAACTTGCATGATTTGAAATAAATTAGCATATGTTTTCGGAATGATTTTTATATTAGGATGCACCCCTTGTACTTATATGTGCCAGATTATTGCTGTGAGACGAGGTCTCAAGTTACCAGTTTTTTCTCCGAGTGCCAGTTATTGCCGTGGGGATGCCCCATGTTGCCAGTTTTGCCGTATTGTCACGAGAGTGTGCATATAGATGAATGAACATTTTTTTTACTGATATTCTTGAGCAGAATGAGATTTATAAGAAATGAAATTTATGTTTTCAAGTAGATATTTGATGTATGTATTTAATGCTTATTGTATTTATTTATATTATGAAACACTTATTCGATCCGTCTTGTTACTTGTTTATCCACGGTACTAAGCTGTGATCCATTGCACTAAGCGTGAGCTTACCATTTTCTTTAACATTTCATGTTTAGCATATTAGTAGATCATTCTTTTTCATATGCTGTTTCATCATCATTTCCTGCCAGTAGAGAAAGGTTGTGCCAACAGTAGAGTGTCATTGTTATGTTTTGAGATTTTAGTTCTAGATGTCATTTTCTTGAGAGAAATTGTTATTTGATTATAGGCACTGAGCCTTTATTTGATATTGAGAGTATTTACATTTTTGTATAGATGTTTCTTTTGAGTTGGAACATGAAGATCCTATTTATATGTTGATATTATTCAAATTAGATTTTTCTTTGTATTTGGAGGATTAGTCCGTTTTACAGGGGAACGTCTGTCTGTTTCAAGTCTTCGTCTCAACTCACCCTACCTAAGGGGACAAGGTGTGACAATGACGACCACATATAATCTTGCTAAACTATGCAAGTCGAGGTCATTGCATACATATAATTGACCGGTACGTAATCACACTCGTATATTTCAAGCGCACGTATCGTTCAAGTTAGTATAAAAGTATCGATCCCACGAGGACTTAAAACCTTCTGTTATCAGTTTATGAAGTTAAATGTTTACAAGTATCTAATGGATTGATTGTTTGATTGGTGGTGACCTTAAAATTAAAACAAGTAAATAAAATTGCTTGAATGTAGATTGAAGAAATTCAAATTTATAAAACTATCCAGGGTTGTGAATCCTTCCAATATCTTTTTAAAAGATGAAGTGGTTATTTACATTTGTGTAATATATTGGTTTATTAACCTGGAACACGAAATTATGTAAAAGCCTATTCCGATGGTCAAATACAAATACCCAGTATAACCCAATTAATCATATTCCTATGTTAACCAAGTTATCTGAATTTATTAAGATTAAGTTCCAATTATGGCTACCTCCGCCCGACAGGTATATTCCTATCCTGTAAGGAAATCTATTAAAGGGTTATCTATCCTCAAGGAAGATCGTGGGTTATTAAGTCTAAGGTCGTAAACCTAAAATCCCTTTCCCAATTCATTTTAAGTTTACCAGTTCAATTTTATTAATGGCCAGTTAATAAAAAGCCTTAGGATTAAGGCTCAATAAATAAACCTTTATATTACCCAAACTGTAATTTAACCCCTTATAAACCGGTGATATTGGATTTCATCACAACCCCAGATAACTGGCTTAGTTACGACACATATTTACAAGTAGTAAAAACTTAAATAAAATAAAGACATAAAGTAAAATACTGAAAGTAAATGCTAAAAAGTAAATGCTGAAAGTAATTACAGAAAAGTAAATGCTGAAAGTAAATTGCTGAAAGTAAATGCTGAAAGTAAATAAAGTAAAAGTACAATAAAAGAAATGATGAGGTAAAAGGATCCACTTTTGTTACTTCTATTTTAGATATCTTCCTTAATATAATATATTAACTTTGCATGATAATTACCAACCAGCCATATAGGCGGTATCTAGATTAAGTCAATTAATAATTAATTACCAACCGACCAATCAGGCGGTATCCAGTTTAGTCAGGTTAAAACCAATTTAATAATTACCACCGACCAATATGGCGGTATCATCGTTAAGTCAAGTTTTAACTTCTTATTATTATAATTAAGGGAGATTAATCTAAATATTAGTAATAAAAGTTTTACCTTTTACCACAGCAAAGGGGAGTTACCTCCTCATTACTGAAAAGTAAAGAAAAGAAAGTGCGAAAGCGGAAATTAATTACTGAAAGCTGTAAATAAACAAACAAGATACAATATTCTTAGTATTCTTAAGGAATTCCTTAGAAGAAAGTATGAATTTACAAATGAAATGGCTTGGTATTTATAGGCAAAATTTTACCTCCATCAAATCATCCACCAAATCCATTATTAATTGCTCCACTAATTGCTCCACCAAATCTATTATTAATTGCTCCACTAATTTCTTATCATGTTGGGTGGTGATTTGATAATTTTTATTATTTATTTATTAATTTATGTTTACTTTGAAAATGATTGAAAATGACTTTAATAATTACACACAACACACTTATGGATGGTTCATCAATTTCGGGCATGAAATCTTCAGATTAGAAATTATTTTGTCTTTCAAAGTTGTAGATATTCGAGTATTATTTAATGTGGAACTTGAATCAACTCAATCCGATATCGGAGTAAAATGTTATACCCAAAATACGACAGATGCGCAAAACTGGAATTTTCAAAACTGCACTTCGTTAAAACGTCCTTTCAAGTTTCCAATCTCCAAAATTAATATTTCAAGTCCAATTTTTGCCCTTATTTGACCCAAATTTCGTCCTAATGATTTCATTGTGTCCGAATACTATTTTATCTGCAAAATAAACTAAAACACATCAAAATGTTCATCAAACCCGAGAAACTAAACAAAATATTAAGTAAAAGTGGCTGTAAATATTGATATATTTTCCACTCATCACACCCCCAAACCTAAAATTTTGCTAGTCCTCGAGCAAAAAAATAAAATAAAATACAAGAAACAATTAAAATTAAACTAAGCCACTTTCGTAGGGATCACGGTTGCATTTAGCATATGCAACAAGCCTTTAAACCCCTAAGTGTCCCTAGTGGACGAGTTATAGTCTAGTGAGGGCTTACAGCAATGATACCCACAAACGTTTTAAAAAGTAAAAAGATAATAAAACTAATGCACACAAAAGCAAAAAGACAAGAGAAAAGAGAATAAAGAAGTTAGTGACTAATCAGGTGAAACTTCTACTCCAAGTTACTAGTTGTTTTCTTTATTTCTAAATTACTAAATAAGTAAATTCTACGATTATATTTACCATTCTCCATATGCACAGCCGACAAAATATTAATCAGCTCTTTTTTGCCCACAACAGTCACAATTGCAGTTGATAAGAGAGTAATATTTTTATCCTAAAGTTTTATCAGAATTCACACCTTTTTGCAGCAATGGAATAATTTTATGATTTTTCTTACTTTTTTTTTCTTTGATTTTTGATTTTTTTTATATATAATATCTTCCATCTATGTAGCGAGTGTTGGTCGGTGGCTCCCAAACCAGTTGGCTTTAGGGCACCAGGTGTTAAGACACCCCTACGGACTTAATTACTCAGACTTTAGATATATATATTTTTGCAACATCCTTGATCCATGTAGCGAGCTTTGGGCTAGTGACTCCCAAACCAGTTGGCTTTAGGGCACTAGGTGTTAAAACACACTTACAGACTTAATAATTCGTACTTAGACGTTTTTTTTACTCCATCACTTTTTGAGATGCTTTCTTCATGTCCGTATGTTACCATGCATGTTGATAATACCTGCCAACTGAGCATATGAAGATCGATTTTAGTCAGTATTATGGAGAATTCACAAATTAAAATAATTCAAAATGAAATAAACAAAAATTAACTTGTTCCGAAATAGGTTTTAGACACGTCTCAGGAGTGGAAACTCCTTACTCAGCTATCTCTTACCAATTTCACCTTTTTAGTCAAAATAAAAACACAAAAACGCACAATATTTTTGTAATTTTTGAAAAAATTTCAATTTTTTTTTTGTATTTTTCGAAAAATTTTGGACTAAAAATAAAAACAACACACCACTAAAAACAAGATACTGATCAAATAATTCCCTCCCACAAACCTAAATGAGACATTGTCCCCAATGTCTTAAATAGTAGAAGAATAGTTTAGAAGATAGTACCTAGTTAGCTGAAATTCTACACGAAAAGTTAAAGGTTAAGATCCAGATTAATCCGACGCCTCTTACCACGATCGTCCTCGGACCAATTTATCTTTGAAATGATAGGGTCAATTTGTGGTTCATAGGCTATGATTTGGTCAATTAGATCTGGAGCAGATCTGGCAGTAAAGATGAGTTCTTTCATAGGTTTTGTCACGAACCCATTTCTTCAGGCATCATCAAGAAACACACCAAGAGAATCATAAAATCCTTCAACGTTGTACAATCCAAGCGGTTTCTGGTGTATGTTCAAGTTTTCCCAAGATAATACTGTAAAAATTTCCTCCAATGTACCCAAGCCACCTGGCAAAGCAATAAAAGCATCAGCACGGTTAATAATTTCTACCAGTCATTCAAACATTCCTGGCACAATTAACCTTCTCCATTTGATGGTCCAATAAGATTTGCCTCCGCCAAAGGTTTTGGGATGATTCCCAAAACGTGACTGCCTCCCTCATGTACAACTTTTTAAACGATCCCCATAAGTCCAAGATTGCCTCCGCCATATACTAAGTGCATATTCATTGCAGCTAAGACTCGACCCAATTCCGGTGCTGCCCTACGTATTGTGGCTTAACACCAACACTAGTACCGTAAAACACATATGTTTTCAACTCGTCTTCTTGAAGTGGCTTCAATGGTTTACTCTGGATGTCTTCAAAAGTGCAATGATGAGTTGAATTTATAAACCTGAAAAGGGTGAGTAAAATAATAGCACTAGTACCTGCCAAATGACAATTATTAGTTAAACAGTAAAATAAATCGTGATAGTCAAAAAGGTCTGGATCCTGTTGGAGAAAATAAAAGAAAACAACAAAACAAATTACAATTATTAGGAAAAGACAAAGAGATATAATATGTACAAGAAAAGTAGCGGCTTGATTGACGTCTATGCGTCATGGACAAGCTTCCATTCAATTTTCTTATAAATTGGCAAACATGGTCTTTTTGAGTCAGATTCCCAAGACTTAACTGTTGTCTTTCTTTTTGGAATTGTGTATGTAATTTGCGAATGGCTATATGAACATATCCACTGGGATACGTCTCAAGAGTCGAAGATATATTATCTATAGACTCCTTACTCAAGCCATCCCTAATGAATTTAATTTTGTCTTCGCGATTATCAGACATCATACCTAAAGAACGACAACGAGTATTACAATTCTAGCGTGCACATTTGTAACAAACACCCATTTGCTTAGCTTTACGTTTCTTTGCATAGGTGTTTCTTCCAAATCCAGGCAAATAAGAATTACAGGAATCAGAATACTCACCTGCTAATCGGACCCGTGCTTCGATTACCCAAATATCATTAGGAATATCATGAATCATCAGTAGTCTCATCCGTTCCAAGCGAGCTTTGTAGACTTTCATCAGAGAGTTTTGAGGGAGAGAAGGAAATTGCTTGTGAAGGTTTTCGAGAATTTCTTCCATCCTAAAATGTCTTAATATGCAAAAACTAAACACACCAAATTAAATCACACCAAATCACAATATATACACAAATTGCATGGGTTGCCTCTCTGCTAGCGCTAAGTTTAACGTCGTCAGCTAGATGTGACTTCTCGAACGTTAGGCTGGATCTGAAAGTGTGACACTTTCTTTTTGTCCTCAAATGATTCTCCCCAGTAGTGCTTGACACGCTGACTATTAACCTTGAATGTGTTGTTAGTGTTGGGATCCAGTAACTCAACAGCTCCATATGGTAAAACCTGAGTGATCACAAATGGACCTGACCACATTGATTTCAACTTTCCAGGGAAAAGTTTCAACCTTGAATTGTATAACAACACCTTTTGCATTGGTTCCAACTCTTTGTGCACTATTTTTCGGTCATGCCATTTCTTGGTCTTTTCTTTGTACAATCTGGCATTCTCATAAGCCTGTAGGCGAAATTCTCTAATTTGTTGAGTTGGTGAAGTCTTTTCTCTCCTGCAGCTTGTGGATCAAGATTCAACTTCTTCAGTGCCCAGTACGCCTTGTGTTCATGCTCAACTGGCAGATGGCATGCTTTCCCAAACACCATACGATATAGGGACATACCAATGGGTTTCTTGTAAGCTGTTCAATATGCCCATAATGCGTCATCCAATTTTGTTAACCAGTCCATCCTTGTTGATCCAACGGTTCTCTATAAGATTCTTTTGATTTCTCTGTTTGAAACTTCAACCTGTCCATTTGACTATGGATGATAAGCAGTGACAACCTTGTGAGTAACTCTGTATTTGGATAGGAGTGCATCAAAGTATCTGTTGCAGAAATGTGAGCCACCATCACTGATAATTGCCCGAGGTGTTCCGAACCGAGTGAAAATGTTCTTATTTCAGGAATTTGATCACCACTTTTGAATCATTGGAAGGCAGTGCAATTGCTTCGACCCATTTGGAGATGTAGTCTACAGCAACCAGGATGTACAAGTTTCCGAATGATGGAACAAAGGGTCCCATGAAATCTATACCCCACATATTGAATATCTCCACTTCCAGAATGTTTTGCAACGGTCCTTCATTTCTCCTCGAAATATTTCCCGTTCTCTGGCACATGTCACATTGAAGAGCAAAAAGATAAGCATATTTAAAAAGAGTGGGCCAGAATAAACCTGATTGTAGGACTTTGGCTGCAGTTTTGTTTCCGCTGAAGTGTCTGCCATATGGTGATGAATGACAGTGCTGTAAAAAATTATTGACTTCCTCATGTGGAACACACTGTCTTAGTAGTTGATCAGCACAGTGTTTGAACATGTACGGCTCATCCCAGACATAATTCTTCACTTCTTTGAAGAACTTCTTTCGTTGCTGAGTTGTCCATTCCAACGGCCATTTTCCTGATACAATGAAATTGACATAGTCAGCATACCAAGGGGCATCTTGCTGTTTCATGGAAAATAACTATTCATCTGGAAAAGTTTCTTTGATTATCAGTTCTTTGCCAGCTGTTTCTCCATTCTCGAGTCTCGATAAATGATCTGCCACCTGGTTTTCTATCCATTTCCTGTCTCTGATCTCCACGTCAAATTCTTGCAGAAGAAGTATCCAACGGATCAATCTGGGTTTGGCATCTTTCTTCGTGATCAAGTATTTGATTATTGAATGATCTGTGTAGACCACCACTTTGGGACCCATCAGATAGGAGCATAATTGTCAAAAGTGTACATAACTGCGAGCAACTCCTTTTCAGTGGTTGTGTAGTTGTTGTTGAGCTTCATTCAAAGTTAGCTGGAGTAGTAAATGGTGTGGAAAATCTTTGCTTTGCGTTGTCCCAAAACTGCACCTACAGAAAAATCACTAGCATCACACATCACTTCAAATGGAAGGGTCTAGTCTGGTGCTACAATGATGGGGGCAGAAATCAGCTTTTGTTTTAAGATCTCAAAAGCTTCCTGACATTCTTTGGTGAAGTTGAAAGGCACATCCTTCTCCAGAATATTGCACAGAGGTTTAGCAATCTTGGAAAAGTCTTTGATAAATCTCCTGTAAAAATCCGCATGTCCAAGAAAGCTTCGAATCCCTTTGACAGATGTCGGCGGAGGTATTTTTTCAATTGTTTCAATATTTGCTTTGTCTACCTCGATTCCATTTTATGAGATCCGGTGTCCAAGAATAATGCCTTCTTGTACCATGAATGACATTTCTCCCAATTGAGTACCAGGATTGTATCTTCGCACCTTTGTAACACTTGTTCCAAATTTTGCAAGCAGTGGTCAAAAGAATCTCCAAACATAGAAAAGTCATCCATAAAAACCTACATACTCTGCTCCAACATGTCTGAGAAGATGACCATCATGCAACGCTGAAATGTAGAGGGCTAGGGGTGGGCGTGGTTCGGTTTGGTTCGGTTTTTGCTAAAACCGAACCAACCATATTTTAACGGTTCAGATTTTTTACCTCTCAAACCAAACTATTAAATAACAGTTTGGTTCGGATTGAAAAATTTTTAAACCAGCGGTTACGGATTGGTTCGGTTTGGTTTACGGATTATTATATTTAAAATAAAATTTCATCCACTTAAGTAAAAAAATAGTCTATCCAACAAATGGTATGAAGTGTTAAGGTGTAAGCTGTGACTCCATGGAACATAGGCACTCCATAAAGAATTGAAAAATGAGGCACATTAATTCTTGTATTTTTTAAAAATTACCTCGAATAATGATGCTACCATCATTCAATTAAGAGACAAATCCAACATCTTACTTTCAAGAATAAACGATGCTACCATAAAACAAATAAATTGAAGAATAAAAGTATTAACAAATAAATATATTAACAAAAATTTAAGAATAAAATTATTAACATACTAATAAAAAGAGACATAGAATAAAATTATAAGAAAAATACAAATTTTTTTATAAAAATTTATATTTTTTTTAATTATAACGGTTCGGTTCGGTTTAAACAGGTGCGGTTCAGATTAGGTTCCTGAACCGAACCGTAAACCGTTTGGGGTGGCCAATCCGAACCGCAAACCGAACCGTTAGGAAAAAAACGTAAATTCAGTTCGGTTTGGTTCGATTTGCGGTTGGTTCGGTTCGGTCGGTTTTTTTGCCCACCCCTAGCGGGGGCATTACATAATCCAAATGGCATTCTGCGAAAAGCAAAAGTACCATAAGGACATGTAAATGTGGTTTTCTCCTGATCTTCTGGGGCGATGGCAATCTAATTGTATCCTGATATCCGTCCAGAAAGCAATAGAACTCATGTCCCGCTAGTCTGTCTTACATCTGGTCAATGAATGGTAGCGGAAAATGGTCTTTTCTCATGGCTTTGTTTAGCTTCCTGTAGTCCATGCATACTCTCCATCCAGTCACCGTTCTTGTAGGAATCAGCTCGTTCTTTTCATTTTTGACAACATTAATTCCTCATTTATTTGGCACACACTATATAGGACTTACCCAACAGATGTCTGAGATGGGGTAAATGATGCCAGCATCCAATCATTTGATGATTTCTTTCTTCACGACCTCCTTCATGATTGGATTGAGTCTCTGTTGATGCTCCACTGTGGGTTTGTATTAATCGTTCATCAGAATCTTGTGCATACAAAATGATGGACTAATGCCTCGAATGTCTACTATAGTCCAGACAATGGCCTTCTTGTGCTCTCGTAATACTCTTAGCAATTTTTCTTCCTACTCCAATGTTAGCGAAGAAGAAATAATAACAGTTAATTCAGAAGAGTTTCCAAGAAATGCGTACCTGAAATGGCTCGGAAGTAACTTCAGTTCCAACTGCAGTGGTTCTTCAATAGAATGCTTGATTTGATATTTCTTTATCAGTTTGAGGCTTTCCACTTGTGGTGTCGCTTTGAATCGTAATGGTTTATCGAGGTAGTTGCTACATTCCAGGATTTCAGCATCTAGCTCGTTGTCACTCATGTTGGTGATGCAAGCTTCAAGTGTATCCGTGGGATTTGGCTCAGTATCCTGAACGATACTATCAACAACATCAACTCTGAAGCATTCTTTTTCCTTTTCATCTCTCGGGAATTTCATGGCTTTGAAAATATTGAAGGTAACTTCTTGGTCCTGCACTTTCATGGTCAGTTCTCTTTTTTGCACATCAATTATATTTTTACCTGTAGCCAATAATGGTCTCCCAAGAATGATAAGTACTTCTTTGTCTTCTTCCATGTCAATGATAATGAAATATGCTGGGAGAATGAGTTTGTCAACTTTGACCAGCACATCTTCAACAACACCTCTTGGAAATGCGAGCGTTCGATCATCAAGTTGCAATGAGACTGAGGTAGGCATTGCTTCTCCAATCTGCAGTTTCCTATAAATAGAAAATGGCATTAAGTTAACACTAGCTCCTAAATCACATAAAACCTTACCGATGTAATGTTCTCCAATGGTGCATGGGACAGTGAAACTACCAGGATCTTTCAACTTCGGGGGAAGTTTCCTCTGAATGATGGCACTGCATTCTTCCGTTAATGCTACTGTCTCGTAGTCTCCTAATCTTCGTTTTCGTGAAAGAATGTCTTTCATGAATTTTACATAGCTGGGCATTTCTTCCAAAGCTTCGGCAAATGGGATGTTGATGTGCAGTTTTTTGAAAACCTCCAAAAAATGAGCAAACTGCTAGTCCAGTTTGTTTTTCTGAAGTCGCTGTGGAAAAAGTGGAGGTGGAGTGATTTGATCTTTTTCCTTTGCTTCTTTTTCCTCCGTCTGTTGCCCTGTTTCTTTTAGAATTTCTTCAATGGATTCTTTGATTCCAATATCTTTGTTGATCTCATTACCACTTTTCAAAGTAATGGCTTGACATTGCTCCTTCCCTTTGTTCCTTGGATTTGGTTCTGTGTTGCTGGGAAGATTACCTGGCGGTCTGTAACTCTGAGCATTGGGCAGTTGTCCAATTTGATTCTCCAGTGTTTTGATAGAAGCTGATTGGTTCGGAAACATAACATCATACCGTTTTAACTGAGCCAGCACTTCTGCTATTCCTGGTTCATTTGCCTGCTCCTGGCATTTGTTCTGTTGCTGGAATCCAGGTGGTAGATAGTTCTGCTGTTGGAATCCAGGTGGTGGATTGTTCTTTTGCCCTGAATTGTTGCCCCATGAAAAATTGGGATGATTCCTCCACCCTGGGTTGTAGGTGTTAGAATATGGATTGTTCCCATGTCTGTTGAAATTGTTGACATAATTAACCATTTCTTCAAGTTGGTTTGGTTCTGGTGCTCCTCCATATGGTGAACTTGTGGATCCAGTGGTAATAGTCTCCATGAATTTACATATCTGATCCAGCTTGGCGTAGACTGTTGTATTGGCTCCAACTTAATAAATTCCTGCAATTCTTTGGATCATGCTCCTTCCTGTTGGCCACAAGGAATTGTTGTTGGCCATTTCTTCGATTAGGTCCCAAGCTTGATCTTCTCCTTTTGCCATTAAAGCTCCTCCAGTAGCATCATCGATTGTGGTTCTCATCAGTCCAGAAAGTCCAATATAGAAAGTTTGGACTTGAAGCCATTTTGGAATCTCATGGTGAGGACATTTCTGGAGCAAATCTTTGTACCTTTACCAAGCTTCGTATAGAGTTTCCGAGTCTTATTGCACAAAGGATGTGATGTCATTCCTCAGCTTTCCAGTTCTGGCTGGTGGAAAGTACTTTGCAAGAAATTTGGTGGCTAAAGTTTTCCAATTTGTGATGGAACCTGCTGGTAGTGAATGTAGCCAAGCTTTTGCTCTGTCTTTCAAGGAGTATGGAAAAATCCGCAGTCTCATTGCTTCTTCAGCTCCTCGGTTGTAATTGAAAGTGCCGCAAACTTCCAGGAAGTTGCTGATGTGGGTATTAGGATCTTCAGTTGCTTTCCCCCCAAACTGCACTGACTACTGAATCATCTGAATGCATGTTTTGATGTCACATGCATTTACTGGTAAAGAGGAAGTACAATACAGGAAATGAAGCCGTCGACCACCGGAATGGTTCTGTCTCGAATGGGTATTGGTGGTGCAACTTCCAAAGGTTCAGGTTCCATGTTGAATAAAGCTTCTTGGCCTTCTCGCATTTCCCTTCTCAACTGTCTGATGGTTCTTTCAATTTCTGGGTCAAGCGGTCGGAGTTCAAAGCTTCTGGTTCATCTCATTTAGTTTCTGAGAACCTGAAACACAAGAAAACAACAACAATAAGTAAAAAGAAATTAGATACAAGTAAAGGTATCTAACCTCAAAATTAATAGTGAAAGATAAATAAGTCCCCGGCAACGGTGCCAAAAACTTGACCGGTGCGTAATCACATGCGTATAACGCATGCGCATGTATCGTTCAAGTAGTATAATAAGTATCGATCCCACGAGGACTTAAAACATTTTGTTATCAATTTATGAAGTTAAATGTTTACAAGTATCTAATGGATTGATTGTTTGATTGGGTAGTGACTTTAAAATTGAAACAAGTAAATAAAATTGCTTGAAAGTAGATTGAAGAAGATTCAAATTTATAAAACTGTCCAGGGTTGTGAATCCTTCCGATATCTTTTTAAAAGATGAAGTGGTTATTTTACATTTGTGTAATATATTGGTTTATTAACTTGGAACACAAAATTATGTAAAAGCTTATTCTGATGGTCAAATACATCGAATGTCTACTATAGTCCAGCCAATGGCCTTCTTGTGCTCTCGTAATACTCTCAGCAATTTTTCTTCCTACTCCAATGTTAGAGAAGAAGAAATAATAACAGGTAATTCAGAAGAGTTTCCAAGAAATGCGTACATGAGATGGTTCGGAAGTAACTTCAGGTCCAACTGCAGTGGTTCTTCAATTGAATGCTTGATTTGATCTTTCTTTGGCAGTTTGAGGCTTTCCACTTGTGGTGTCGCTTTGAATCGCAATGGTTTATCAAGGTAGTTGATACATTCCAGGATTTCAGCATCTAGCTCGCTGTCACTCATGTTGGTGATGCAAGCTTCAAGTGTATCCGTGGGATTTGGCTCAGTATCCTGAACGATAATATCAACAACATCAACTCTGAAGCATTCTTCTTCCTATTCATCGCTCGGAAATTTCATGGCTTTGAAAACATTGAAGGTAACTTCTTGGTCCTGCACTTTCATAGTCAGTTCTCTTTTTTGCACATCAATCACATTTTTACCTGTAGCTAAGAATGGTCTCACAAGAATGATAGGTACTTCTTTGTCTTCTTCCATGTCAATGATAATGAAATCTGTTGGGAGAATGAGTTTGTCAACTTTGACCAGCATATCTTCAACAACACCTCTTGGAAATGCGAGCGTTTGATCATCAAGTTGCAATGAGACTAAGGTAGGCATTGCTTCTCCAATCTGCAGTTTCCTATAAATAGAAAAAGATATTAAGTTAACACTAGCTCCTAAATCACATAAAACCTTACCAATGTAATGTTCTCCAATGGTGCATAGGACAATGAAACTGCAAGGATCTTTCAACTTCGGGGGAAGTTTCCTCTGAATGATGGCACTGCATTCTTCCGTTAATGTTACTGTCTCGTAGTCTCCGTTTTCGTGAAAGAATGTCTTTCATGAATTTTACATAGTTGGGCATTTCTTCCAAAGCTTCGGCAAATGGGATGTTGATGTGCAGTTTTTTGAACACCTCCAAGAAACTAGCAAACTGCTTGTCCAATTTGTTTTTCTGAAGTCGTTGTGGAAAAGGTGGAGGTGGAATGATTTGATCTTTTTCCTTTGATTTTTTTTCCTCCGTCTGTTGCCTTATTTCTTTTGGAATTTCTTCAATGGATTCCTTGATTCCAATATCTTTGTTGATCTCAGTACCGCTTTTCAAAGTAATGGCTTGACATTGATCCTTCCCTTTGTTCCTTGGATTTGGTTCTGTGTTGCTCGGAAGATTTCCTGGCGGTCTGTAACTTTGAGCATTGGCCAGTTGTCCAATTTGATTCTCCAGTGCTTTGATAGAAGCTGATTGGTTCGGAAACATAAAATCATACTTTTTTAACTGAGCCAGCACTTCTGCTATTCCTGGTTCATTGCCTGCTCCTAGCCTTTGCTCTGTTGCTGGAATCCAGGTGGTGGATAATTCTGCTGTTGGAATCCAGGTGGTGGATTGTTCTTTTGCCCTGAATTGTTGCCCCATGAAAAATTGGGATGATTCCTCCACCCTGGGTTGTAGGTGTTGGAATATGGATTGTTCCCCTGTCTGTTGAAATTGTTGACATAATTAACCGTTTCTTTAAGTTGGTTTGGTTATGGTGCTCCTCTATATGGTGAACTTGTGGATCCAGTGGTAAGAATCTCCATGAATTTACATATCTGATCCAGCTTGGCGTTGACTGTTGTATTGGCTCCAACTTCATAAATTCCTGCAATTCTTTGTATCATGCTCATTTCTGTTGGCCACAAGGAATTGTTGTTGGCCATTTCTTCGATTAGGTCTCAGGCTTGATCTTCTCATTTTGCCATTAAAGCTCCTCCAGTAGCAGCATCGATTGTGGTTCTCATCAGTCCAGAAAGTTCATTATAGAAAGTTTGGACTTGATGCCATTTTGGAATCTCATGGTGAGGACATTTCCGGAGAAAATCTTTGTACCTTTACCAAGCTTCGTAGAGAGTTTTCGAGTCTTGTTGCATAAAGGATGTGATGTCATTCCTCAGCTTTCCAGTTCTGGCTGGTGGAAAGTACTTTGCAAGAAATTTGGTGCCTAAGGTGTTCCATTTTGTGATGTAACCTGCTGGTAGTGAATGTAGCCAAAAACTTGACCGATACGTTATTACACGCGTATAACGCAAGCGCATGTATCCTTCAAGTAGTATAATAAGTATTGATCCCACGAGGACTTAAAACCTTTTGTTATCAATTTATGAAGTTAAATGTTTACAAGTATCTAATGGATTGATTGTTTGATTGGGTGGTGACTTTAAAATTAAAACAAGTAAATAAAATTGCTAGAAAGTAGATTGAAGAAAATTCAAATTTATAAAACTATCCAGGGTTGTGAATCCTTCCAATATCTTTTTAAAAGATGAAGTGGTAATTTTACATTTGTGTAATATATTGGTTTATTAACCTGGAACACGAAATTATGTAAAAGCCTCTTCCGATGGTCAAATACAAATACCCAGTATAACCCAATTAATCATATTTCTATGTTAACCAAGTTATCTGAATTTATTAAGATTAAGTTCCAATTATGGCTACCTCCACCCGACAGGTATATTCCTATCCTGTAAGGAAATCTATTAAAGGATTATTTATCCTCAAGGAAGATCGTGGGCTATTAAGTCTAAGGTCTTAAACCTAAAATCCCTTTTCCAAGTTCATTTTAAGTATACCAGTTCAATTTTGTTAATGGCAAGTTAATAAAAAAACATTAGGATTAAGGCTCAATAAATAAACCCTTATATTACCCAAACTGTAATTTAACCCCTTATAAACCGGTGATATTGGATTTCATCACAACCCTAGATAACTGGCTTAGTTACGACACATATTTACGGGTAGTAAAAACTTAAATAAAATAAAAGACATAAAGTAAAATACCAAAAATTAAATGCTAAAAAGTAAATGCTGAAATTAAATTACTGAAAAATAAATGCTGAAAGTAAATTACTGAAAGTAAATTGCTGAAAATTAAATGCTGAAAGTAAATTGCTTGAAAGCAAATGCCGAAAGTAAATTGCTGAAAAGTAAATAAAGTAAAAGTACAATAAAATGATCCACTTTTATTACTTATATTTTGGAAATCTCCATTAATATAATATATTAATTTTGCATGATAATTACCAACCAGCCATATAGGCGGTATCCAGATTAAGTCAAATTAATAATTAATTACCAACCGACCAATCAGGCGGTATCCAATTTAGTCAGGTTAAAACCAATTTAAATAATTACCAACCGACCAATATGGCGGTATCCTCGTTAAGTCAGGTTTTAACTAGTTTATATATTATAATTAAGGGAGATTAATCTAAATATTAGTAATAAAAGTTTTACCTTTTTCCCCAGCAAATGGGAGTTACCTCCTCATTACTGAAAAGTAAAAACTGAAAATTAAAGGAAGAAAAGTAATGTTCATAAAAGTAAATTGCAGAAAGTAAAAACTGAAAAGTAAAGAAAAGAAAGTGCGAAAGCGGAAATTAATTACTGAAAGCTGTAAATAAAAAAATTAGATAAAATCTTCTTAGTATTCTTAAGGAATTCTTTAGAAGAAAGTATGAATTTACAAATGAAATGGCTTGGTATTTATAGGCAAAATTTTGCCTCCATCAAATCATCCACATAATCCATTATTAATTACTCCACTAATTGCTCCACTAATTGCTCCAACAAATCCAATATTAATTGCTCCACTAATTGCTTATCATGTTTGGTGGTGATTTGATAATTTTTATTATTTATTTATTAATTTATTTTTTGCTTTGAAAATGATTGAAAATGACTTTAATAATTACACACAACACACTTCTGGATGGTTCATCAATTTCGAGTATGAAATCTTCAGCATTCGAAATTATTTTGTCTTTAAAGGTTGTAGATCTTGGAGTCTTATTTAATATAGAACTTGAATCAGCTCAATCCGATGTCAGAATAAAAATTTATGCCCAAAATACGATAGATGCGCAAAATTGGAATTTCCAAAATTGAACTTCGTTAAAACGCCCTTTCAAGTTTCCAATCTCCAAAATTAATATGTCAAGTCCAATTTTTGCCCTTATTTGACCCACATTTCGTCCTAAATGATTTCATTGTGTCCCAATAATATTTAATCTACAAAATAAACTAAAACACATCAAAACGTTCATCAAACCCGAGAAACTAAACAAAATATTAAGTAAAAGGGGCGGTAAATATTGATATATTTTCCGCTCATCAGTAATCCCTCCGTCACAGGCTATCCATATTATACATGGGATATAGATAAGAATGTCAAATCCATATGGTATAAAATAGTCAACTTTCAAATTTACGATCTCTAAATAACACTTGGAACTTGCTTCCGAACTTATACCACATCCAAGGATTTACAAGATCGCAAACACGTGTAAGATACCTTGCCCTGTACACAGGACTGACAGATTCTATCTTGATACACACTGGATGTCCTGAGCATCAGTCCACACCCAACGAATAGGCGGAGGTCTGATCTAAATCGATCGGTGATGTGATTGTCATCAAATTATGGAGGATAACTCATATATCCACTGTGGTATCTTAAGTGGAATGACCACTATGCTCGCTCAACTCGAGAAGATTCCTATTGACGTTGGTATACCATATATTAGGAAAACTTTAGTGAGTCATTCAGGGTTTATCAAATAAACACCTACATGTCTACACGAGTCTCCCGAGACTCATGGTTCATTGGGATAAACCATTGGACCAAGTCACAATATACGACATGTACTGGTCTCAGCGGATTTTACTAACCGACCCGTGTTATCAAATCTTGACCAAAAACTTTATTTAATGATATACAACTTATAGTGACACTTCCCAATGTCAATTACATACTATGTTGTAACTGCACACTATATTGTAAATCCTAGGGTCTTTGTCTAATATACATGTATCACTAAATCAGATTTAGTTTCAATCTAATGGTAATTAGATACCTAATCGTAATTAGATCGAATATGTATATAAAAGACATGAGGTACTACCATTTAAATAAGTAATATTATGGAAAAATGAATTATTCGTATTTATAAATCGGATATAAATACGATCCGGATTGGCACTCTGAGCACCAACCCTAAAAAGTTCTCCCACTTGCTCTAGTGCCAATCCATGGTATCATATACACATCTAAATGTGTATCACATACTCATGGCCCTTAAGAGCTCACCTAACACTCAAAAGCTAGGCAACAACAAGTAAGCCTGCTATTACAAATTGAGTCTGTCCAACAAACCCAATTGTTTTCCTTAACCATCATCATTCATATTTCATAGAACCCAAGTTCTACATCAATATGACTGAGATGCGATATCAATATTGTGCTATAGCTATTAAATTGTCTATGTATTTAGAAATCAAATCCAAATGTTATAAGACAACTGCAAGCATAACATTAATATCAAAACTTCTAATCTATAAGGTCACTATGCAACTTCATAAGTCAATACTTAATAAGTTACAACTAATTCTACTAATTCAGTAGAATCAACGGTGACACTCCCACTGCATCTTTTCTGACTTTATATGACGTAGACCATCTAACATCATAATTAGACTCAAAACTAATCTGACCCTAATGGTTGCAGATTATATTCTCCATGAATAAGAAACTTGCTCTTAATATCTCAAAAATAACAAAGAACATGTTTCAAGACACATCCTATTGTCTACAACATATCCAAATAACTCGTAACAATTACAATTAAATTGATATCTTTAATCTCACATAATACAATATTTATTATGCCATCATCATATGATGCATCAAATTGACTAGACATTCTAATCAATTTCTCTTTCGATAAAGGAACCATCTTTTACAAAAAAATTAATAGTATATACAATAGACACACTAAATGTCAAACAGTTATACTAATTGTCATACATATAGTCTTACAATGTCCATTATTAGATCATATCTAATGCACGACTAATGGGAGTATCTCACAAGTCTCTTGCTTTATATCATATATAAAACTTTATATCAAATATAACAGAGACTACTCCCACTTCTTTCACGGAGAAAAGAAGACTTATGTAAACCTTTTACCTTATAAACATTTCATTATTACATTAATAATGATAATGTCGTTAGGATATACAATACTAGAAAGAAATTTGTACGTTCCCACTTACCCAACTATTACATATGTATTCTCTATGCTTTGATAAAATCAGACAATCTGACTGTATCAAAATTAAAGAACATAGATTTCCGGAAAACTTATTTGAGTATACAATAGGCTCTATAAGCTAGTATAACAAACTGTGATCTTAGCAGAATACAAACTCTAGGACCATTCTAGAATGAACTCTTCAAACAAAGAAACCACAACGGATTTCTCATTTGAAGAAAACGTCTAGGAATGCCACTTTGCATTCTTTAGCCAAAATACATAGTTTAATACAACATTAACCAATAGATCTCCAATTATTCATTCAATGCCACTAGAGACAAGTTTCCTCAGAATCTACAATAGATCTCTGAGTAAAACCTTTCTCACTGTCATATTGTAAAAGTCAAACCTTTAATTAGCTCACATTACGTTTGCTGCGCAAACAATTTGCACATTTATGAACTAACAACGAAAGCTTAGTCAAGTTCAAAACTTGATCATAGTAAGTTATGAACAACCTTAGATCTATGGTTCAATGGTAATTTCCAAAATTGATATCAAATATCGCTCTCACTAAAAGTTATAGGATAATTTTCTTTAATAGGAAAATACAGAACCATTAAGTATCAAATACTTTGCAAATGATTCTGACATCCTAATGAACTTATACGGAAGTTGTCTAAGGCTATTTTCATCTTATTAATTACTTAGTTCCATTTATAGTTTATCACTCTCAATTTGAATTCAATAAGTCAAGTCTTTTCTTCAATTGTTAACATCTGATGTTACACACCAAGTAATAAAATAATTTTTATTACTCGGGATCATAGAAAATATATTCTATCAAATAGAATACAATATTCTATAAAATAGAATACAATATTCTATTAAATAGAATAAATGATAAACTTTTACTTGTACCTCCAAGGCTCAAGTACTTTTAATTATATAACTATTATATAAAAGGAAGATTCAAATCTCAAACTTTTCAAGATTCGAAATTTCTACCTATACATATCATATACGTAACTATAAAAACTAATGGAATATTAATTAAAAAGATGAAATAGTGTAAGTGGAGCATGACCCCAAGAGTATTGAAACTAATTCGGTAACACTCAGTATCAAACGAATCACATCATATAAGATTCGATTTCTCCCACTGATCAATTCCATCACGATGGAATCGTAGAAGAATCTTATTGAGTAAGAATCATATTCATTAAATAACCTTAGAACTAATTGCCATAAATTCATATGTTTGATTATATCAAACATCCTTGAACAATTCAAATACTCACAATGAATTTTAAAATATAGTTTTCAACACTTCAAATAGAATAACTTTGAACCAGTCAAAATATTATATTCGTGTTTCATCATAAACATATTGAAAATTCTCGAACCATTCAAGACTTTCAATTTATATTCTTTTAGAAACACCCAACTGTAGGACACAGAAGTCGGCGACGATGTCCCGGGCTCGCGGCCTTATTAGGAGTATAGAGTAGCACGTGGGGGACTAAACCGGAGAACTAAAAATGGAGTCGCCACCCGGTGTGAACCGGAAAAATGATTTAAGGCCGCACTCACCCCTCGCAAGGGAATACCTCAAACCGTTGGGTTCAGAATGGTCCCTGACTTATGCCACTTGTAATGAAAGGATTTATGCAATAGTACAACCAAATCTCATGCAACACATACCAGATAATTTAAGCACCATGTAAGTTTGCACACCTATAATAATAAATTAAAAAATGAAGGCAAAATACATAATTCATGAACGTATTAAACAATAAAGTGCAATAATGTAACTAATAACAACTATAAATGCATTAATAATAAAAGCGAGCACACAATCTCATGATCATATCGAATAAATAAATGGGGAAATATAAATGGATGATAATTTCCTAAGCGTAAATAATGAAATGATGTGACTAATCATATGGTGCAAAGTAAATGATCAAAGAAGCAAGCATGCATGACATGTGACGAAAAGAAGTATGTGCACGGTATGTGCGTTCGTGTAGCGTTTGAAAATGCATTCGAACGGTGAACAGAATGTTCGCGTTCGTATAGCGTTTGAGAACACGTTCGAATAGGATAAGACCTGATGCATGATAAAACAAAATACATGCGCGTTCGAGTAGCATTCGTAAACGCGTTCGAACGGACTAAGACAGAATGCATACGTTCGTGTAGCGTTCGGAAACGCATTCAAACGAGATTACCAAAATGGCATCTGAAACGACACAAACACATGCATGGATAAACAAATACACAATGTAGGACCTCGTGTGCCCGATAGAACAAATTTCACATTTAATCGAGTGCACTTCGTCCGGCGTGGCAAAATATCGTGGTAAAGGTAGCCTTTAGGCATTTCCCTCGAATAAAGGACCTTTAATCCACCATAGTTAGCCCATGCGCATTAAATTATCAATACATGAATAAAAAAATAAATAATATGGGACCTTGTATGCCCAATTGAACATATTTCACGTTCAATCGAGTGTACCTCGTCCGGCGCGGCAAAACATCGTGGTAAAGGTAGCCTTTAGGAATTTTCCTCGAATAGAGGACCTTTAATCCACCCTAGTTAGCCCATACGCACTAGAATGCAATGCATGCGTAAATAAAGCAATGATATGTAAAGGGTAAATGACATAATAAAAGGCGCGGCAAAATATCGTGGTAAAGGTAGCCTTCAGGCATTTCCCTCTAATAGAGGACCTTTAATCCACCCTAGTTAGCCCATGTGCATTACAATACCATGCATAAATAAGTAACATGCAGAAAGTAATGACATACTAACGACTAAATCATGCTTAAAACGCAAGGTTGGATGAAACGAAACATATGAATCTCTCAAGTGGTACGTGGCATTGTATCCCGAGTGCAAACATCAATACCGTCCATTCAGATTCAGCTACGGAATTTACGTCCGGGTTTCCATCCGATATACCACAAGAGAGAACACATAATCCGTTCATCCGGAAATCACATCATGCACCAATCCACAACACTCATATGAAATAAAGTACTAAAATAAATGAAAATAAAGGATAATAAATAAAGAAGGTGCCATCAGGTCTAACCTCTTAAATTGTCTCTCAAAAGTGAGGTATGCGGTTGTCGGAAGGGTTGATGCTCCGTAAATCTTCCGGTTCATTGGTTCAAAGTTTTCCTTCGCTGTTTCGCTGTCTGGGCTCTGTTTTCACTCTGTTTCGCTACTGTTTTCACTGTATTTTCTGGTCACTATTTTGAGGTAAATAAGGGACTGTTTTGGAGATGTTTTGTGCGGTTTTTTGGACTGTTTTTGTTGTGTGTTAGGGGTGCAGTTTACGGGTTTAAGGGTGCAATTTTGGTGCTATTTCGGGACAGTTTATGGGCTGTTTTAGAGTAGTTTTTCGGTGTTAACAGGGCAGTTTCTGGATAGTATTTTGCAGTGGTTTCTGGACGCAGTTTAAGGGTGTGTTGTGAGGGTATTATACGGCAGTGAAGGGCAGTGCAGTGAAGGGATTACGCGGCAGTGAATGGTTTCGGTGATGGTGTGGTGCGACAATGGAGGTGAGTTTTAGGGCTGTTGTTGGACGGCAATGGGGACAGTTTTATGTGCTTTAGGCGTGAGTGTGAGCTGAGTGTATGGCCTGCTCAGTTTGATAGGCTGTTGTGTGTGGAGATAATGTAAAGTGAGGGTCGTGTGTGGCTGCTGTTAGGGGGCTTATCTTGGCCGTGTGTGCGTGCGTTGAAAGTACAAAGGGACGTGAGTTTATGTGTGGGTTAGGTTTTATGGTTTGTGCCTTTTGGATTTGTAGGGATTTGGTGTGTGCGGGGCTGGCAGTTTGTTGGCTCGGCAGTTGGCTGCTGAGAAGGGTCTTGTTTGCCGAGGAGTGAGAGCTTGTGACTTAAGGGAGATGATGCCGAGAGAGAGGGCCGTGGGGCGAGAGGAGGTTGAAGTAGGGTTCTTTTACCAAAAGGAGAGAGAGCTAGGGCTTCTGTGGTACGTGAAGGATGAGAGATGATGAGAGAGAGCATAGGTGCTATTAGGGTTTATTTTTTCTGTTTCTTGTTTGTGCTGTGGGGATCAAAGATGGGAGTTTAGGGTTTTGTCTTATTTTTATAGTACTGCATGCTTGGGTTAGGGTTTGGTATGGGTTTTGAAAGGAAACAAATCAAGTAAATTAGGGATGGATTTAATTAGTTTAAAAAAAGGGAAATGCTAATTGTATTTTGGTGGGGGAATATATTTAAATTTGGTGAGTGAATTATTTAATTGAATTTAAATCTTTGGTAATTAGGAAGGTGATTTATTTATTTTGTAATGAGATTTAATTTGATTTTAATTTAATTTAATTTTTCAATTTAATTGGTTTTAATTTAATTTGTTGGATTGGGCTTGGGTGAGATGGGCTTGGTGTGTGTCTTGTGGGGGTTTGAGCTAAGAATGAGTTTTAAAACAGAGGTCCAACAAGCGAACCCGAAGCTAAACAAGCGAATAAAATCCAACAAAATACTGATTTCTGACTTTTCCCTTCCGACGTCTGTTTTCCGCGACTTCCGTGACTTAAAAGGTAGTGCCTCTAAATGAGACTCATCATAGGGACTTACATGCAAAAATGCAGTGCCTACAGTCGCCCCCACTTTGATGGGACTTGTGCAGTGTGTGACAATGACAATCCTATCAAAGTTGTGCAATGCATTTTTTCTTACCTGGCTCGCCAACTGCCACCTGACTTGCCTGCTGCTTCGAGCTGAGTTGATGATGCAGTGGACCTCGATCCTAGGATACATCCCAATAACTGCAACCGACAACGGGGGCCTCGACCATGGGACGCATCCCAATATCATTTACAATGTGGGTCACAACCCTGTGATGCATCCCTAAAACTGATGAAGCAGGGGGCCAACGACCTTGGGACGCATCCCGATAACTGTAACCGACAACGGGGGCCTCGACCTTGGGACGTATCCCGATAACGTTGAAAATATGGGTCACGACCCTGGGACGCATCCCCAAAAATGCTGATAATATGGGTCACGACCCTGGGATGCATCCCAAAAACTACTGATGATGTGGGTCATGACCCTGTGACGCATCCCCAAAACTGCTAATACTGATGATGATGTGGATGTGGGCCTCAACCCTGAGACTCATCTCCAAAACTGATACTGATGTGATGTGGGTCCTAACCCTAGGACTCATCCCTAAAACTGATCTGGTATAGGTCTCGCCCCCGGGACTCCACCCCTAAA
>SKCR01053532.1:0-30368 GCA_019454045.1 Zanthoxylum bungeanum | reverse complement strand
GCATGGCGCTTTGCTAGAGGCCAACCTTGTCTTGTAAATCGGTATAAACGTAGTACGAGGTACTTACGTGTTCGGATATCCAATCTCGATATCCGGGGATCTCATGGGTCGCTTCCCAAAGATTCACCGATGATGTATAACTCGCACTCTTAATTAATCTGGGATTAATTAGATGAGAGAGAAAATTAATCTGGGATTAATTGCGGAGATATTTTATCTGGGATAAAATATCATTTAAAGAGAGAGAACGAATAATTTGAAATTAATCGGTAAATTAATATATTTGATATATTAAACGAAATTAGATTTCGACGCGGAATTAAAATTAGATTTTAATTCGGGCGAACGAATTAATTTAGAATTAATTCGTTAGCAACGTGAATAGTGACTTCGATAGGCGTAATCATTTAATTACGTCGCAACGGAAAGTTCGTTAATTTGGAATTAGCGAACCCGAGCCGAGATTATTTGTGAGCGCATTCGCATTTCGAATTTGAGTGCGGCAAATCAAATCAAGCGTCAAATCGCTAGTCGCAACTAGCGTCACATCATTCGTCAATCAAGTGATGGATGTCTTTCACTTTGAGTGATTGACACAAGTCACTATTCACTGATTGATGGAAGTTGATATGAGTGGAGTGATGTGGTGGGTGGCATTTGTGGGCATTAATTTCCTTGACTTTTCAAACCAAATTTGTGTATTTGATTTTAGAAATCAAATACCAAAAACACTTAACACATTTTTCATCATCTCTCCTCTCCTTTCCATCTTCTCTCCTCACGTTTTTTTCTTCTTGGTAAGGCAGTGAACTGCCGAGTTTGATGAAGGAAAAAGGGAGCAAGAGTTGGATTTTTGTGGCAAAAATAGCATGTGCTAGCACACTACGAGATATGCGAAGGTGATAGGGAAGTTCACCCATGAGCCGGGAACCGTTCGACGAGGCTTCGAGCTTCATTTCTCAGCTCAAAATCTAAAAATGGTGGAGCAATGGACTGCACTGTTTTGGCGTGAACAAGAGGAGCAAAATCAATTTTGTTTGTTGCTGATTCGTCTCAACCAATCGATGTGAGTATTCCGCTACCTCCATTGATGTATTCACATGTTATTTTCATGCTTATATGATCTTGGGACCTAAATTAGAAACCAAATCCTCCATCACCGAAAATCAAAGTCCAGAAATAGCCTCTACTTCACCGAAAATCACAGCCCTGATACCCCTTCAATTACCGCAAAACACACCCTGAAATTTAGCCTTCAATTACCACAAACAGCAGCTCAAATCACCTCTAAATTACACCTTTAAATAGTCCAAAAAAAGCAAAAATAGCAGCCCAAAACAGATGAAACAGCAGCCCGAAACAGCGAGGCAATGAAGGAAAACAACGAACCTGTGAACCAGAGGTGTTGCGAAGCATTAACCCTTCCGACGGTCGCATAACGCACTTCCAAGAGACGACTTAAGAGGTTAGACCTGAGGGCACCTTTTTTATTTATTCCCGTTCTTTTGTTATTATTTCTTCGCATGTGTATTGTGAATTCATTAATGTTGTGGCCATGGGATGAATGAAATATGTTTATCTCTTGTGGTATATCGGATGGAAACCCAGACGTAAATTCTGTAGCCGAATCCGAATGGACGGTATACGGTCTGTACTTGGTAAACAACTCCACGTACCACTTGAGAGACACACATATTTTGTTTCATCCAATCTTATGTTTATTCTTGATTTAATCATTTAGTATGTTATTTTCCTTTATGCATGATTTAGTCGTTTAGTTTTATGCATGATTTAGGTGTTTATGTGATTAGAGGTATCGTTTTTTGTGATTCTATTCGAATGCGTTAACAAACTCTATATGAACGTATGCATTCTGCCACGTCCCGTTCGAACGCATTATCAAATGCTACTCAAACACGTGCATTCTGTTTATCGTTCGAACCTGTTTACGAACGCTACACGAACGCGCACGCACTGGACAGATTCCTTAATCATGATTTGCTTGTTTGTTTCCTTAGTTATTTCTTTATCCATCATATGCTTAGTTAGCTCGTTTTAATGTTTATGCTTTTACCGTCATTGTTTATTTACCTTTCCGTATTTATTTATTTAGTATGTTCATGAAATTATATGCTTACCGTTATTTCGACTTACTTTTATGTATGCAAACTTAGATATAGGTTATATGCAAACTTAGATATAGGTTGTATGCGAACTTAGATGTAGGTTATTGTTGCGTAGACTTGGTTAGATTATTGCACAAATCCATTCATTACAAGTGGCATAAGTAAGGGACCATTCTGAACCCAACGGTTTGAGGTCTTCCCTTGCGAGGGGTGAGTGCGGCCTTAAATCATTTTCCCAGTTCACACTGGGTGGCGACTCCATGTTATTTCTCCGGTTTAGTTCCCTAGTGGGCTACTCCGTACTCCCGACTAGGCCGCGAGCCTGGAACAATGTCGCCGATTTCTGTGTTCTACATATATATAACAAACTTTGTTCCTAGAACAAATATCTCACTTTCATCTTTCCCGCTAGCACTATACATACTTCTACCCAATTACATAATACATAAAGAAACCTCATTTACATTGAGGGGAATTGGTGAGAAGAGAAATACAAAGAGTAAAGAGATAATAGGCTGGACACGCAGGTCCAATTTAATAAATTCCAAATTTATTACAACAATTTCCAAAATTGCCCCCACCATTCTAATATCCATCTGATATACATTATTCATACAAATATATCCAAGTATTCACACAAATCATGTTGTTCAATCAATCTAATCCAATTAATTAATCTTTGAATTAATGACCATCCAATGTTCTTACAACGATTTGATTTGCGAGAGTCCAACTCGTTTATGAATAAATACTCAAAGTACGTATTCTTGAATTATATTGAACTACAATTTTAAATCCAATTTAATTTGTATCCAATATTAATTCGAATTTAATTCCAAATTAAATAATTACACTTATTTATGTGCCTTAAAGACTTGGATTCTAAATCCAATCCAATTGGGTCTCAAAGGCCCAATTATCATCAAATGCTAATTTAATTAAAGTCCAATGGGCTTTCAATTAATTCTTTAGGCATGGGTTTTGGCCAATATGGATCCAATCCAATAGCCAAGGCCCAATAAGGAATCACAATTTTTCTAAAAATCAATTTTAGGCCCATTAAGCCCAATTAAATTATTAAAGGCCCAACCATACTTGGCCCAACCAAGCCCATTAAGCCCAAATACAAGAAATTAGCCCAATCCAATTTAAAGACTAATTTATTATTAACATAATATTCCAAATATCACATTAATTTAATTAAAGTATAATTACCATAATTAATTAATTAAACTAATATTTCCAAAACATCAATTAAACTAATTAATCATGCTTTAATCATCCAATTCATGTGTTGGAGTTTCTACTGTCCCGAGGATCGATTATCAAGCAAGAAATAACATGTGAATACATCGAGGAAGTTACGGAATACTTACATCGATCGGTTGAGGCGATGCAGTGAAGAACAAAAACTTTTGGAGCCCTTTGAACCCTCATTGAGCTCTTGGCAGTCCACTGGTTTTGTCTCCAAATTCGGTCATCACCAAGCTCCAAGCTTGGTGTGAATTCCTTGCCCACGGCTGGGTTTCCCTATCACCTTCGCAAGACTCCATTGTGTGCTAGCACTCTGATTTTTTCAACAAAAATCACTATGGAACTTCTCCTTGCTCACGGTTTTTGGAAAACCAAAGAAGAGAAGAAAGGCCTCTTGGCCGAGAGAGAAGAAGAGTGTGTAAGAGAGAGAGTTGTTTTGGTTGGTAGCAAATTTTTTTATATTTATTTGTTTTCAAAAAACAAAAACATATACCATTTTTACTTTTCCAAAAAGTCAATCCATTAAAGCTTTGCCAACCACTTCTACTACTCACATCACTCAATCAATCAAGTGACAAGTTATCACATCACTCAAAGTGACTAATGATTTGACGCTTGATGTGACTATTGATTTGACTCTTGATGTGACTTGCGGGCCGCACTTGAATTCGAAATGCGAGTGCGCTCGCAAACACTTCCGGGCTCGGGTTCGCTAATTCTAAATTAACGAACTTTTCGTTGCGACGCAATTAAATAAGTATACCTAGTAAAATCACTATTCACGTCGCTAACGAATTAATTCTAAATTAACTCGTTTGCCCGAATTAAAATCTAATTTTAATTCCGCGTCGAAATCCAATTTCGTATAATATATCGAATATATTATTTTATCGATAATTCCAAATTTATCGTTATCTCTCTCCTTTTATAATATTTTATCTCAGATAAAATATCTCCGTAATTAATCTCAGATTAATTTTCTCTCTCATCTAATTAATCCCAGATTAATTAAGTGTGAGTCATACGTCATCGGTGAATCTTCGGGAAGCGACCCATGAGATCCCCGGATATGTTGGCAGTAAATCCGGTTGTCGGACTATCCAAACACGTACGTACCTAGAACTACATTTATACCGATTTACAAGACAAGGTTGGCTTCTAGCAAAGCATCATGCCTACCCAATTCTCGAGAAATATCCTTACAGGAATATGTGTTCTTTATCAGGCGTAGTATACGTAGTATTGCGTATATCGATCCAGTATCGGATGTCACATGCTAGGCCTGGGGCTGGAATTGTGTCTGCCCCGTACGAAGTACATATCGGATCTCTGGTAACTAGTCTCTATATCGGACAATCATGACCTAGTCATATTATCCTGATGACTGCAGTACATAAGAGAACCAGTTTTGTATCCTACGTGACCATCATCTCATTATGACTGGAGTGATACTTCCGTCTTGACATCACACCCAACACACTACGATTCTCAATATACCCAGCAGAGGCATACAAAGAACCTGTTAAAGCCCTGGACGACCTAAAACCAAAGTATATTGATTGTCGCAAGTATTAGCGGTGCAAGTCTCAGGTTAAGACCAAATACACCTACTCTAATTTCGGACTTCCATAGACACATAGTCATACTACCAATGGAATTCTGAGGGGTCTATCCAGAGCGAAGCTGTTTTCCATACCATCGGTAAAACACAACCTCCTACTACACTTGCATGAGTATCATATACCCAAATATATGAGAACTATGCCGTTATGCCTTCACACGCGCACAAGTGTAATACTAGTCTTTTTCTCATTATCGATGTCCAATCTCGATAATACTCTGACTAGGGATATTTAATGATTAATCCTTCATGGATTGATACTGTCTCATATCATCTCAATCCAGGAACTAATCATATGGACCTCCTATCATTTATATATCTTGGTGATCTAATCACAAATGATAAGAGAGCAATGTCCTTTGTCACATAGTTAATTTTTCAACAACACCATGATCTGTACAAATAGTGACGCTATGGGTCATAACTGTCCAACAATCTCCCACTTGGCCTATAGCCAGTCACTCAAGTGTCCTACACCCGAACTATGTATGGTTCGCTCAAATTTCTGAGAAAAGACTTTCGTCAGCGGATTTGCATGATTATCATCTGATGCGATTTATACGATCATAACATCGCCACGATGTATGATCTGAACGAATCAGATGAATATCGAAGTATGTATCTGGATCGTTGATGAGACCATTAATTCCTTAGCCTGCGCTGTAGCCTAGCTCAGCTGCTAACAGAACTATATCTAATCTAATTAGATTTATTATCGACCCAAATGGCTTCTTTTGCTGTCTCACCTACATCAATTACCCGCATTTGTTGTTTATTCGGTAACAGTATCTTGATTGGAAAATTTCCAGCTCACTGTTCCGTTATTCAAACTGTACAGTACCATTGTTACGAATTATAGTCGTTTTTATCGGTTTGGAAACTTGCAGTAGTGAACCCAGTCACTTCAAGTTCTCCTTCTCCATAGTATAAGACAAAATCCTTAGTTCTCTAAGATACTTAAGGATGTTCTTAACATCAATCCAATGACTATCACTTGGATTGGCCTGATTGTGACTCCATACGCTCAAAGTGTATGAGACACCAGGTCGCGTACATTTATTTCAATGTACGAGTTCTCAGAGAGTATCAACAACTTTTAGATCTATCCCAGTAGATCTTTATTCCTAGAATAAAGGTTGTTTCTCCCAAGAATTCTACGGAGAATTTACATGAAAGCCAAGCTTTCACTGATTGTATTTATGGGAATATCATTTCCAAGAAATGAAATATTATCATTATTTATTAGGACGTTTATTGTCAGTGCGCTCCCACTAACCTCCTTATATACACAAGAATCATTTCGTTTTGAAGTAAATCATATACCATTATGATTACATCAAAGCGATAATTCCAAGAACTCAATGCTTGCTTCAATCCATCCATGGATCGAATAACCTGCAAACCTTGTTTGCTAGTTTTGGTACGACAAAACCGTCAGGATGTTGTAAACATC
Source organism: Zanthoxylum bungeanum (assembly GCA_019454045.1). NCBI lineage: Eukaryota > Viridiplantae > Streptophyta > Magnoliopsida > Sapindales > Rutaceae > Zanthoxylum > Zanthoxylum bungeanum. Next base: position 23,914 of record SKCR01053532.1, on the reverse strand, counting down.
CTCCAAAAAGTTTCCTTTTAAGGAAAGCGATTTTGACGTTCAGTTGTCATATTTCATAAATGAAACATGTAGCATCAGCAAGCATTATCCAAATGGATTTACTGTGGCAACAGTAAAAGATTTCGTTGTAATCAACACAATGTTGATAACGATACCTTTTCGCTACAAGCCTAGCTTAGTACGTTGGTATGTTGCCTTTCATGTATGTCTTCCTAGAAGACTTATATAGTACCAATAGGCACAATGCCTTGCGGTACATCAACTAGTATCCAAACTAGGTTGATATACATGGAATCCATTTCGGACTCATGGAAATTTGCCATAATAGGGAGTCGATACCTTGTATCACTTCCTCATACGTAGTCAGTTGGTATTCCTCAATAAGATTGACATCTTTATGAGGTGAGATCAGAAACCCATACCTCAGGTTGTTTTCTGACTCTCTCCGACTTACGTGGTTCTTGTGTATTCGAAGATTACTGGTATTGTTTCATCCTTGATGAACTATTTATGTTCCATTAAGGAATCGGTGCCTGGAATAGTATTACTCTGATTTTCATCGAGTTTTACTTTCCTCCCACTTACCACTGCATATAGGTATTCCTCTTAGGAAAACCGCATGGTGAGCAACAATTGCATTGTTCTCTTGTGAGTTGTTTAAGTACTATACTTTGGTTTCCCTAGGATAACCTACAACTTAGGCACTTATCCGATTTGGGTTTTAGTTTGGTATCATCCAAACATATGCCTAGCATGCCCAAATCTTCATGAATGAGAAACCCAGTTTCTTTCCTGTTCATATCTAATACGAAGTCTGTCTAACAGATTTTATGGAACCTTATTCAAAATAAGTTCTGCACTGTTTATGTGTATCTGTTGAAGGAAATGGTAGCTCAGAGCAACTCATGATCACCTTATCATGTCCAACAAAATTCGGTTACTCTCAGTTCGGACACACCGTCAAATGACGTGTTCCGGGAAGAGTCTTCATTGGAACAATACTATACTCTTCCAAGTATTTTAGAAACTTATTGCTTAAGTATTTTCATCATGGTCCAATCATGGTGTTTAATACTTTAGCCGATCTGTTTGTCTACTTCGTGTCGAAACAGTAAAAGTTTCCGATTTGTGTTTCATTAAAACATATAACCATAACGCGATGCCACATCCGTAAAGGTCACGAAATATTCATATCCACCTCTAGCCTAGCTAGATATGGGCCCACTTGCTTCACTATGAACTAGGGCTAACAGATCGGTGGCATTTGCACTTTTACCAAGTAAATGTGTTTTAGGCACTTTGCCCAATGAACTAGATTCGTAGACATTATTTGAATAGAATAAAATCTGTCCTAGTATCCACTCTTCAAAAGTGTGGATATACGAGTCTTGTTTAATTTTTTCCCAGACATCAATGCCACTTATAAGTCTCAACTGATTTACTCAGTTTGAGCTATTTGTTTGTCATGTTATATGTTTGAGATTTATTTATATTCAAAATATAAATACTGTTATTCACATCTAATGTGTTTATCTCAATATCATCTTTATAAATAAAACACTTTAGTGTTCTAGAATATAAAGGTATACCTGTAACGGGTTAAACCCTGATATATAGATAATGTATCTAGTCAAACTAGTTACATTGTAACAGTTTCCTAATTCAAGTAAACACCCGAAGGGTAGTTCCTAAACTTAGGTATCTACGGTTAAAACAGTGACTCTCGTCCCGTTTTCATATCCGCAGATCAAATCTCGACTGAAGTCAGCATCCTGCTCTCAGCAGATTATGCACATCAATGCATATTTATGTACCACACTCAGTATCTAAAATCCAATTTTAATACTAGTAGCGAACATGTTGATGACAAACATACTTGAAGTCAGAGCCTTGCCCCGTCTTCAATTCCTTCATGTCTGCCTTGTCCATACGGTAGTCACGCTTCCGTGTCCCCGTTTGCCATAATTTAGGCATACATTTCAGGATATGTCTTTTATCTTCCCAGAAGATTATAATGACTTTGCCTTTGCCCTTTCCCACACTCCAGAAGCCTTTGGCCAAGCCTTGGCCTCTAGAATATAGAAGTAAGGTGCGCCTTGCGCTACTTGCCTTATTGCAAACTTGGCTTTGTCTCCTTGAGTATAGCCATTAACTCTCCAAGAGTTTACTATTGCAATTTAGAACTTTTAAGATCTAAAATAGGTCTATGAAGATCCTTCAATTTCATTATCATACTATAAGGATCTAATCCTTAGTTCTGATTAAGAAATTAATGAGTCTATTTGGCAAGCTTAACGGATTAAGCACTAAAGTTATCATCACATGAATCTTCCAAAGATCATGCTCTACTATTTGCTTAACTCCGAGCTTAGGCTTAAGATGTTATTTTATCAAATAAAGTAACTTCTTAGTTTTCAGGACTATCCTGATGCTTATTCCCAATTTGAAAATTAAAGTCGTTTAAATACATTTTTCACCCTGGATTATGTTTTAAACACCAATCTTTGAATATTGATTCTAAAGGTCCAACTATTTAATCAACGATTTTAGGTACTATTAAATATAATGATTACTATAGTCCAACTATATAATCAACTATATTTAAATTAGTTAACTTCAATTATATTGATTACCATAATCCAATAATAAAATCAACTTACTAATTGAAATTAATTAATTCAAATATATTGATTACTATAATCCAATTATATAATCAACTATATAAATGAAATAGTTTGAATACAGTCCAACTGTTTTATTTAAAACAACATTAAATATTAGTCCAACTAATAAATAATTTATTTGACAAAATATTTGTAATGAGCGCGTATGGCAAGTAACTAAACGAATATTGCAAATTTAATACATGCCTCCCACTATTTTTCGGCGAGCCTCTAACCCTTTGTGGAGTACTCGGGAAACCTTGTTTCCTAGTGGGTTAGGATCCCGTTAAATAACACACAATCTTGACTTTGGCCAACAAATTGTATGATAATTAACTAGGTAGATCTCTAAGATCAATTGGATCCAATCCAATTCCTAGATCCAGTAGGTGGACATCTAAGTCCGAAACATATATCTTATATATGCCAATATATCCAATATATTTCCTAACCTTTTTCCTCTGAATCAACTAAGCCTTGGCTTTGGCACAACAAACTTAGTGATCCCAGTTAAGCGTGACCCATTGACCTTGGAAAGCTTCGTAATCAATGTCGATGGACAAGAAGTGATCTTGACTTTGGCCAACAAATCACAACTTGGACAAGACACTGATATGGAACAAAGCTTTCATGATTCAAACACATCATCGACGGACAAAGGCCTTGACTTTGGCCAACCAGCCAATGCCAGTCTTGGATCTTGAGTAAGAATCACTCAATGGAAGGAAAAACGCTTAATATTTTGTGAGGGTTTTTCGCGTGCAAATTGGCAACCAATTTATTCTCTTTGTTAAGGTCTCATCATCATACACCCTTAAACATGCATTCTAAACACATAATAAGGCGCGTAAATAAATAATAATGATATGCGGATGGATACTTTACACATTGATCCTAGATCAAATATCTCACTTTCTCTCTCCCGCTAGCACAAGTATAACTTCTACCCGTTACATAACACTTCTAAAGAAACCTCATTTACATTGAGGGGAATAGGTGAGAGAGAGAGAAATACACAGAGTCAAATAGGTAATAGGCTGGACACGCAGGTCCAATTAATAAATTCTAAATTTATTACAACAATTTCCAAAATTGCCTCACCCATCTAATATTCATCCGATATACATTATTCATGCATCGCAACCATGTATTCACACAAGCATGTTATCAATCAATCTAATCCAATTAATTAATCTGATAATTAATGACCATCCAATGTTCAAACAACGATTTGATTTTGTGCGAGTCAAACTCGTTTTGCGAATAAGTACTCAAAGTACGCATTCTTGAATTAAATTAAACTACAAAATTAAATCCAATTCAATTTGCATTTAATACTAATTCATGTATTTAATTCCAAATTAAATATTACACTTGTTAACGAACCTCTACGACTTAGATTCCAAATCTAATCGTTACGGGTCTCAAAGCCCAATTAACATCCAATGTTTATTTAATTAAAGTCCAATGGGTTTTAATTAATTTCTTAAGGCATGGACTTTTGGTCAACTTGGGTCAAACCCAAAGACTAAAGCCCATTTAAAGAATCACCCTTATATGCCTAGAAACCAATTTAGGCCCATTAGGCCCAATTAAAGTTAAAGGTCCATTAGTTATAATTGAACTTTATGGAAATAGTTTTAGGCCCAATTGGATCCAACCAATTTGCCTAAACCAATCTTGGTACAACCAAGCCCATTAAAGCCCAATTACAACTTTTCAAGCCCAAATCCAATTTAAGCCCAATTAATTAAACTACAAAAATTCCAAATTTCATATTTAATTAAACAAAGTGTATTGCCATAATTAATCACCCAAATTACATTTCCAAAACATCAATTAGCCTAATTAATTATGCTTATTAACAACAATGTCCAACACAAATGATCAAAAATCAAACCCATTTCATGTTATATATGTCTCGGCAATTTGGGCAATTTTATATCCAATTCGAATTCAATCCAATTAAATCCAATTCAACATTAAATCAACATTCCCAATTGATTTCAAGTCATCCAATGAATCAAAAATCAAAAAATTCCAAGACATTTAGGGCACATCATTCTCGGCCAAGCCTCAATTTTGGGCAAAATTTTTTCCAAACAATATTTCATGAAATTGATCCAATCAAACTTCAATTAAACATCATTTAAGTATACTCAATCAATCAATTTCATCAAATCATGCTCAAATTGATTTTTCCCAATTTTAACCCTAAAAAGTTTCATGCTCAATATTGGCTCAAGATACCATTGTTGGAATTCTCTAAGGTCCTGAGGATCATTATCAAGCAATGAAACATACATGTGAATACATAGAGGAAGTTGCGGAATACTTACATCGATCTGTTGAGGCGATGCGGTGAAGAACAAAAACTTTTTGAGCCCTTTGAACCCTCATTGAGCTCTCGGCAGTCCACTGGTTTTGTCTCCAAATTCGGTCATCACCAAGCTCCAAGCTTGGTGTGAATTCCTTTCCCACGGGTGGGTTTCCCTATCAACTTCGCAAGACTCCATTGTGTGCTAGCACTCTTGATTTTTGCCACAAAAATCACTATGGAACTTCTCCTTGCTCACGGTTTTTGGAAAACCAAAGAAGAGAATAAAGGCCTCTTGTCCGAGAGAGAAGAAGAGTGTGTGAGAGACAGAGTTGTTTTGGTTGGTAGGAAAAAATTGTATATTTATTTGTTTTCAAAAAACAAAAACATATACTATTTTTACTTTTCCAAAAAGTCAAGCCATTAAAGCTTTGCCAACCACTTCCACTATTCACATCACTCAATCAATCAAGTGACAAGTTGTCACATCACTCAAAGTGACTAATGATTTGACGCTTGATGTGACTAATGATTTGACGCTTGAATTCGAAATGCGAGTGCGTTCGCAAATATTTCCGGGCTCGGGTTCGCTAATTCCAAATTAAGGAATTTTCCGTTGCGACGCAATTAAATAATTATTCCTAGCAAAATCATTATTCACGTCGCTAACGAATTAATTCTAAATTAACTCTTTTGCCCGAATTAAAATCTAATTTTAATTCTGCGTCGAAATCCAATTTCGTATAATATATCGAATATATTATTTTATCGATTAATTCCAAATTAATCGTTATCTTTCCTTTTATAATATTTTATCCCAGATAAAATATCTCCGTAATTAATCCCATATTAATTTTCTCTCTCATCTAATTAATCCCAGATTAATTAAATGCGAGTCATACGTCATCGGTGAATCTTCAGGAAGCGACCCATGAGATCCCGGGATATGTTGGCAGTAAATTCGGTCGTCGGACTATCTGAACATGTACGTACCTAGTACTACGTTTATACCGATTTACAAGACAAGGTTGGCTTCTAGCAAAGCGTCATGCCTACCCAATTCTCCAGAAATATCCTTACAGAAATATTTGATCTGTATCAGGCGTAGTATACGTAGTATTGCATATATCGATCCAGTATCGGATGTCACATGCTAGGCCTGGGGCTGGAATTATGTCTGCCCAGTACGAAGCACATATCGGATCTCTGGTAACTAGTCTCTTTATCGGACAATCATGACCTAGTCATATTATCCCAATGACTGCAGTACATAAGAGAACCAGTTCCGTATCCTATGTGACCATCATCTCCACTATGACTGGAGTGATACTTCCGTCTTGACATCACACCCAACACACTACGATTCTCAATATACCCAGCAGAGGCGTACACAGATCCTGTTAAAGCCCTGGACGACCTAAAACCAAAGTATATTGATTGTCGCAAGTATTAGCGGTGCAAGTCTCAAGTTAAGACCAAATACACATACCCTGATTTCGGACTTCCATAGACACATAGTCATACTACCAATGGAATTCCAAGGGGTCTATCCAGAGTGAAGTTGTTTTCCGTACCATCGGTAAAACACAACCTCCTACTACACTTGCATAAGTATCCTATACCCAAATATATGAGAACTATGCCGTTATGCCTTCACAACGCGCACAAGTGTAATACTAGTCTTTTTCGTATTATCGATGTCCAATCTCGATAATACTCTGACTAGGGATATTTAATGATTAATCCTCCGTGGATTGATACTGTCTCATATCATCTCAATCCAGGAACTAATCATATGGACCTCCTATCATTTATTTATCTTGGTGATCTAATCAGAAATGATAAGAAAGCAATCTCATTTGTCACATAGATAATTTGTACAACAACACCATGATCTGTAAAAATAGTGACGTTATGGGTCATAACTGTCCAACATCATGTCCAACATAAATTGAAGCAAAATCAATCCATCACAACATGCTATAGCTCACAGCAATGGGCATAAAATAACACTCAATTTGATTTCAATCCAATTAAATCAACATACAAGATTTTTTTCATGCTATTAACACATCCAATTGTAAAATTATCAAAAAATCACTATGAGTCATTTAGGGCTAGTTTCGGCCATGTGAAGGAATTTAGGGAAATTTTAAATCCAATCAATTTCTTAAATCCATTGATTCACAAATCCAATTTATCATCATCAATACACAACCAAACAACCAATTTGGACAAATATATACTCCAAGCACAAAATCCCCAAATCAAGTATATAAACCTTAAATACAAATCATGCTTAGATATGGCTCATGATACCATTGTTAGTGTCCTAGACATGCCCAAGGTCTCTAAGTCATGATATTGTGTGTGAATGATCAAGTGAGTTTGCGGAAAAAACTTACATTGAACGGATGTGCGATTTCAAAAACTTTGTATGTTGATGAAGCTCCAAACTTTGTTGAATCTTTCCAACCCAATGGTGAATTTCCCTATCACCTCACAAGACTCTTTAAGTGCTACCTTATGTAATTTTTGAAGCAAAATCAATGGAGAAGTGAAGCCTAGCTCACGACAATTTAGAGGAAAAATAAAAGATGAAGTTTTGATATTTTGTTTTCTAAAAACTAATACCAATGTTGACTTTCCAAAAGGTGTATATCTTTTCAAAAAAAATAAAAAGCAAAGTGTGTTGAGCAAAGTTCTTTAAATGCTCTCATCTACTTCCATCAACTTGGTGAGAATTGATGTGAGGTAGTGGGTCCGACAACTTAAATTCAAAATTCAAGTTGGGTTAGACAACACACTTCGGGCTCGGGTTCGTTTAATCCGATTAAACGAATTTTTCCGTTGCGATGTAATTAAATCCAATTTAATTAAATAATAATGCCTAGAAATATTATTACGAAAGTTGCTTACGAATTAATTCCAAAATAATTCGTTCGCCCGAATTAAAATCCAATTTTAATTCCGCATTGAAATCCAATTTCAATTAATATATCCAATATATTATTTAATCGATTAATTCCAAATTAATCACGTTCTCTCTTCTATTTGAATTTTATCACAGATAAATTCTTACCATAATTAAACCCAGATTAATTTTCTCTCTAATAATTAATCCCAGATTAATTCTGTTCGAGTCAAATGTCATCAATGAATCTTTGGGAAGCGACCCAAGAGATCTCTGGATATGTTGGCAGCAAATCTGGTTGTCTGACTATCCGACATGTGGGTACCGCATACCACGTTCTCACCGATTTACAAGACATTGTTGGCTTCTAGTAAAGCACCGTGCCTACCTAATTCTCCAGAAATATTCAATGAGGAATATATAATCTATATCAGGAATAGTATATTATGTATTGCGTATTGCGATCCAGTATCATATGTCACATGTTATGCTTAGGGCTGGAATTGTTTCTGTCCCGTGTGAAGCATATATCGGATCACTAGCAACTAGTCTGTGTAATCGGATAATCATGACGTAGTCATACTATCCCGATAGTTGCAGAATTTGAGAGTACTAGTTATGTATCCCTGCCTGATCATCATCTCCATATGACTGTAGTGATACTTCTGAAGGGGTTTTTAGGGGCTGAATCCGGTAACGCAGCGGAAGCGGTGGAAAATCAGATTTTCCGATTTCAAAACTTTTTCTCGGATTAATTAAATAAACATATTTATTTAATATTCCAATAATCAAATTATGAAAATAAATTCAATAAATCATATTTAAGTGAATTTATCGAATTGCCCTTACACTTGGTATTTTGTTCATTTTAATCCGAAATTGATCAAATCAATTTTGAATGATTCTAAATCATTTCTAAGATGAACTTAGCATGTTCAAAACATCAAAACACCAAGGCAACCAAAATCCCCAATTTTTCTTCCTTGGCCGAGAGCACCACTTTGGTGCCAAAGTGTGCACTTTGTCATTTCATGCATCAAAACACATCAAGATGTAATCCAATCAACATGAAACTTTATATGCATCATATATACATCCAAATACACAACATAAATGAAAATCCCCAAATTTGGAATTGGTCATGAACCCTAATTTTTCAAATTCTTCAAAATGAACAAATTAGACCAAATTGGTTAAATCAATTACTTCAATCATCATTCTTCCATCCAATCCAAGTCTCAACACAATGAAACAACTCAAGATCAAATCTAGGTCATTTAATAGTGGTTCAACAACTCTAGATTAGCAACATGGTTTCCAAAACCTTAAAAGAAAGCTTATAACTACAATAGTCACAATCTTCTTTCATCACACATGCTCAACACTTCCATCAAAACTTCCACCAACAAAAACACAAGGAATAAAGAAAGAAATAACCTAAGAACATCATATGTTAAAGCCTAGATCCTAAGGAACATTTTCCTTTCTAATAGTAAGTTGAAGAAACTTACTAAAATCCAAGCTTTCTTTGATTTTGTCTTTCTTTTCACAAGCTTCCTTTTTGTTTCTTCAATGGAGTTTGTCTTTGTAAAGTGTATTAGGTTAAGAATAAAATGAAATGAAAAACAATATATACTTGTATCAATTATGCCTTCGCCGAAAATCACCTAGGCAAATACAAGTCTTGTAATTTCATTTTCATTTCACTTTAATTTAGTCAACTTGGTTAAATATCCTAAAACCACTTTATTAGATATTTTAATTAAGTCAACAAAGGCAACTAATATCATTTACATCAAATATCCTAATGTAGTGTAAACCTTGACCAGGAACAATCTGAGAATGAAAACGTCATGATACTACTCAATGTCAGTTGCGACGCTTTTGCAACAGTACCATGACTAATCATTCTAAGGTCATTACGTCTTTACCATTTAATAAGATAGATTATATTATAGAAACTGCATATATTATTAATAATAATAATGTTTTACAGAAGTATTCAAAAGAAATACAACCGGAAATTGGCGCTCTGAGCACCAACCCCAACAGCTTACATCTTAACATCACACCCAATACACTATGATTCTCAGTAAACCCAGAAGAGGCGTACACAGAACCTGTTAAAGCCCCGGACGACCAAAACCAAAATGTACTGATTGTCACAAGTATTAGCGATGCAAGTCTCAGGTTAAGACCACATACACCTACCCTGAATCGAATTCCCATAGACACATAGTCATACTACCAATGGGATTCCAATGGGTCTATCCAAAGTGAAGCTGTTCCCGGTCCTACGGCTAACAGAACCTCCTATCACACTTGCATAAGTATCCAATACTTAAATACATGAGAATTATGTCGTTAAGCTTTTATAACGCGCACAAGTATAATACTAGTCTATTCCGCATTATCGATGTCTAGTCTCGATAATACTACGACTATGGATATTTAATGATTAAACCGTTCGTGAATTAATATTGTCTCATATCTTATTAATCCGAAACTAATCATAAGGACTTTTGTCATTTATATATATCCAAGTAATCCAATTACAAAATGATAAAATAGCAATTTCCTTTGTCACATAATTAATTTATATAAAAAACACCATGTCTTTTACAAATAGTGATGCTATGGGTCATAATTTTCCAATAGTACCAATGTTAAACTTGTCAATGATAAATTCAAGATACTTGTGTAACCTTGACAGGATTGGCATGTTCATGATTGCGCTTTCGCTTGAATTCACCTAATATCAAAATATATCCGGTACAAATAAATTTCTACCGGCCATATCCTAACACCTTTGGCACATTCTCGGATATAGTCGTAGAATATTTATCCATAAGCGGTATTGACAGATGGACCAAGTAATATGCATCAAATACATATTAAATATAAAACCTTATTTTAAATAGGGATTTTCCGCAAAAGATGCTTTTACTTTATTTAATCAAATTAAATAAACACTTACATGCATAAAGTAAAGATTAAATTAAACATTGAATTCAAAGGCATAATCATATCGAGTGTTCAGAATCAGACTCGCTCTTATATCATTTTGTTTGGGTTTTATAGGGAATACCCGGTAACGCAACGGAACGTGAAAAATCAAAAATTCTGATTTCAATAATTTTTCTTAGATCAATTAAATAAACTTGTTTATTTAATTACCCAATACTAAAAAATTGAAATTTAACCCAAGAAATCATATTTCTTGGTAATTACCGAATTGACTCCAAAGTTTGTATTTTATTCATTTTGGTCCTTAAATTGTAAAATACATATTTAAGTGATTCCAAATAAATCCCAAAATAATTTATACATGTCCAACACATCAAAATACAAATTGCAACAAAAATTCCATTTTTTTTAATTGCCGAAACAGCCCAGTATTTTCCAAGATTTACAATTTGTCCAATCTTGTTCAAAATAAGTCAAGATCAAATCCAATCAATCCCAAATTTAATATAAATCATATATACATCATAATACATCATATATATGAAAAGCCCCAAAATTGGAATAGATTAAGAACCCTAATTTCATAAAGTACTCTAATTGATCAATTTACACTAAATTGAATAAATTCAACACTTCAATCAATTCTTTAACACACCAAACAAGTCTCACCACTTGAAATAACACAAGAACAATTCTAGGTCATAAATGAGTCGCCTTGAAACTCTAGAATGGCAACTTGATTACTAATTAATCAAAAGAAAGCTTACTAACTAATTATAAGCTCACTTTGTTTAATCACACATGCTAACATCTTTCAAACAAGTTCCAACCAATTTAATTACATACTTAAAGAGTAGAGAAAATTCTAAGCAACACATGTTGAAGCCTAGAATCATAAAAACAGTTTTCATGTTGAAGAAAGTTGGAAAATACTTACAAAATCCAATCTTCCTTAAGCTTTTTCCTTTGTTTTTTAAGTTTATCTCAAACTTTAACTTTGTAATATATTTGGTAACTTGTAGTTATGAAAAAAAAAACAAAAACAAAACCATTTTGTAAGAACCTCACTTTGCCGAAACATTGAAGAAATTAAAATATCCTGATATTTCAATTTTTTTCAATTTAATTAAATGAAAAAGATATACTTGACTTTAGATATTTTTATCATTAAAGTATTTAATGAAAAATAAAAAGTGTATCTAATCATATTAGGCCATTTAAAAGGTGAATCATTACTTAAGATATTTTCCAATTTAATTAATTTAATCATATAATATTTATATAATTAAATAATTAAATAATTAAATATAAATATCTTAAATATTTGTATTATATTTACATTAAATAATCAAAATACATATATCAATGATATATGTCAAATATCACAATTTGACATTTAACTAATGTGTATTTAATAAAATCAAATATTAAATACAAATACACATTAATTAGGAAATGATCATTACGTCCCTTTGCATGTATTTTTCGTTTAACCGTTAAACGATTTATAAATAATCAGTATTATTTATAAAAGTTGTCCTAGTGCTCTACGATATATTTCATTAGTGAGACTCTCTAGGTTCATACATATCCGTCACGAAATCAATTTTCTTGTCGATAATCTACCCACCTGTAAATTATGACGAACTTGGATAAACTCTATGAACCATACATGTCGATGTCATTGCATACGTATAATCCCTCCGTCACAGGAATCCGTATTATTCCAGAGATATAGATATAACGTTAAATCTCTATAGATATAATCACATCGACGTTTCTATTAGCAATCCCTTAATAACACTTAGAACTGACTTCTACAGTGTACCACAGGCCCATGGATTTAATAGACTGCTAATTCCATATTGAATACCTATGCTCTATACACAGAATTGATGGATAGGTTACGTGAGCATCTGTCCATACCCAACGAATAAGCGGAGGTCTGATCTAAATAGATCGGTTACGTGACTGCCATCTAAGTGTGAAGGATAACTCATATATCCACAGTGGTATCTCAAGTCAAAGAATCATTATGCTCATTCAAGCCAAGAAGATTCTTATTGATGTTGGTGTACCATCCATTAAGAATCTTGTGTGAGCCGTTCAGTGTTTATCCACTATAAATATCTACACGTCTATACGAGTCTCCAAGACTAATGATTCATTGAGAAACTATTGGAATCCAAGATTCCAATATACGACATGTACCGATCTCAACGGGTTTACTTTAGTGACCAAGTAGTGTAAACCTTGACCAGGAACTATCTAAGAATGATAACGTCATGATATAACTCAATGTCAGGTGCGACGCTTTTACGACAATATCATAACTAATCATGCTAAGGTCTGTTACGTCTTTACCATATAAAAAGATTTGTTATATATAATAGAAATTGTTTATTTTATTTATAATAAAATATTATATAGTATTTACAGAGAAAATACATAATAAAATTGGCTCTATAAGCACCAACCCTAACACTATTACATGACAACAAAAGTGTGGACCTGTGAAATATACAACTAGATGAATTTATTATTGTAGCTGGTGTCTATCTCTTCCGAATTAAGCCATTAGACATGAAAGGACCTCACCGAGACGTTAGAGAGAGACCTACAACCAAAACTATGAAAGTGGGGGGATGAGTCTATGAAGACTCAATGATTTAATGTTGATGATAAATGAACAAGGAAGTATGATTAAATAAACAAAATATAACTGATAAATATGCTTAAATGGTCATAAATCATAAATGTGGAATATTCATTTCCTGCTGAAAATCATAAAGATTTAAATCATAAAACTCAATCATGAAAATTACACCAGCTTCATAGCCTGGGAACGTGAAACCTACTTAGCGGGAACTGGTACTATGTGAGTAGTGGAAACATGCACATGAACATGAAGTCGCCTATGAGGGTGATCAGTGCCCCATGAGACAACGTAAGTGAACCGGAGATGCTAAACATGAGAGAACAGTTATCTACTTGCACTTTGAAAATTTAAATTCTTGTAAGATTAATCTTAAGAGACATCATGAGCATATAGAAATTTAATATATAAAATTAACTAAAAACATCATGAACTGCGGAAACAAAATCAATATAATCATAGTAACATGGAAACCACACTTGCAAGTCATGGAGTTTACATCAAACTAAAGTAAAACTCAACTTAAAGTGTAAAAACACTAAAATCAAAAACTTATTAATTTTAAATCATGCTAGCAAAACCAAATAAGTATTCATAAAAGCTTAAGTTAAATTTCAAAATGCTAGGTATAGAAAACAGAAAATATAGCATTCCACCACATATTAACTTAATCAGCTAGCAAAACCAAAATAAGTATTCATTACTAATTGTTTGTTATTAAACCACACCCACAAATTACTTAATAAAAATTGTTGATCCCATCATGTGTGAGAGGGGGAGATGTTGGAAATTAATTGTTGTTAATTATTTGGTGTTGTTAAATAACAACAATTAGTAATAATTCATTTGGAAATTATTAAGTTAATTATTTGGTGTTGTTAAATAACAACAATTAGTAATAATTTCATGTTGGAAATTATTAAGTTAATTATGTGGTGTTGTTAAATAACAACAATTAGTAATGATTTCATTACTAAGTAAGTAAACAACAAGAATTGTTAATCAAATAATTAAGTAACAACAAGAGTTGTTAAGTGACAACAATTAGTAAAATGTTAAATGGGGAAGGGTTAGAAAAATGTCATTATGCATCCTAATAATGTGATTAATAGTAATCAATGCATGTGATTACATAGTGACTTGATTTCCCTCCTATAAATAAGTCCATTTACTTATTGAGTTAAGCAATCAATTAAGTTTGATTAAGAGGTCTCTACAAGCATAAAAGGTATGCAATTGTGTTGTGGTTAGTATAGATTTATTTCAATTAGCATGTAAATAAATCTAGGACTAGTAATACATGTATGGTTAGATCCTAAGAGGACAAACATGTAAATATATTAGGGATTATGTTCCTAACATTGGTATCAGTAGCTTAAATGCATGTATTCTAGTTGGATTACACAAAAATTGCATGAACAAGCATGAAAAATGTTGAAAATGCTTCTGGTTTTGTTTTTAAAAAATGATTTTCTTCCAACTTTGGGCCGTAATAACTCTCTGTAGAAAATTGATAATCGCATGTTCAAATATGTTTTGAAAACTAGGTCATGAGATCTTCAATTTGGTATATCATTTGCTTAATTTGGATTAAAATTGAGAAAGATATGGACCCTAGAAGTTGGCTAGATGAATCTGTTTTTACCCAGAAAAACACTCCCAGAATAGTCGTTACATGTCATCCGGTATTTAGAAAAAGGACGACAAGTCGTCCGAATATTGTACGACAAGTCGTACGTGAATAATGGGCTCAACCGACATGTCATCGGATAGAAGATAGACGACAAGTCGTCTGCGTCTTTAACATTAGAACCGACATGTCATACTTACACAGATCTCGCGGACGACATGTCGTCCGCGCGTGAAAGGCCGAGGCTGGCCGGCGCGTGAGGGCGCGAGTGGGGCACGTGACCGGGCGCGTGGTAGCGCGTGGAGGCAGTGACCACTCCTGTGGCGCGTGAATGGCGCGTGGACATCCGTGTTGGCCCGTGTTGGTCATGTCTGTATCGGTTTGCTTCGGTAATTCCGATCCGTCATGATTAAATGTCTATTCCTTTTGCATATTGTATTAATCGGCCATGATAAATTGTTTTATCATATAAACTTTGTGTTTATGTAAATGAATATCTTTGTGATGTTTATTTTAGTTAATGTAACTTTGTGTTTCATTATATTGATTTTTCTTTGTATTTGTTGCAGAAAAATCATGCCGATCAGACAAAAAACTGCAAAAAGAGTTATGACCGCCCACAGTGAAAAATTGAAAGACATGTTGCTGGATCTGGATAAATATCGGATGAAAGAAGATGATGATATGATTTCGCATATAATCACCTTTAATAACATGTTACAAGAATCTATATGGAAGGGTAATTGGATAGGACAACCGAACAGACTTAGATTGCTACGAAATACTCTCCCGGAAATATGGCAAAAAAGGCTTACTGATATTTGGAAATTAGTAACTCATACAGAAGAACTACGTGTTCAATACAACATAGCCATTGAGAGGTTAGCGATTGAGTATCTTCAATCTAAGGCAAATAATACCATTTTTCCTTTGATGTCCCGGAAACGTTGCAAGGATCCGAAATTTGCTATAGGTTTTCCATGGTTGTCCAAGATCAATTACAGTTACCGAAAGAATTTGAGGATTCTTATCCAAAGACTTTTATTCGTTGGAACACTAGAACCGGAAAAGTTTTAAGTGTTAGATATTAGTTTTTCTATGATAAAACTATGTTAATATTTATGTGTTGTAATTACTGTTACTTCATGGCATGTAATATTGTATTTATATGTATGAATTTCATGTTGATTTAATTTATGTAATTAAATCAATGATTGTCATGTACAATGGTCGCATGATTAAGATGTTCTAAGAATTTATGTAATTTTTAGAAAATGATTTTACATGATTGATTATGTTGATAATATTTTTACATTGGGTAATTGGATGATGATTGGACACATAGTGGCCTTTTGACTCCAACCCCATTGAAGAATTTTATTAAACATAATTCGTTTCATGATAAAATAAATAAAAGTATTAACAATTGTGCATGAATGTCTGTAGAAACTTTGTGTTTTAATATGGCTTCCGCAACAAAGAACATTATTGCTGAACTCACAAGGGTGAGAAACTGAATGGCGATAATTATGAAATTTGGAGCATGAAAATCCAATATGTGCTAGAAGAACAAGAGGTTCTTGAAACTTTGAAAATGAGCATGGATGAACCTGAACAGGGCACTACGGCCCAACACAGGCGAGACCGAGAGGCTTATGAGGCCTGGAAGAAAAAGAATTCCATTGCCCGCATTACGTTGCTGAGCAGTATGGATAATGACCTAATGAAAGAGTTCAGGAAATATGACATGGCTAAGGACATGTGGTCCACACTAGCTGAAAAGTTTGGTAGTACCTCAATAACCAAACTCAGGTCACTGACAATCAAGTTTGACACATACAAGAAACGTCATGAGTTCACTATGTCAAAACACTTGAGGCAAATGTCAAACATGATTACTGAACTGGCAGATGCTGGACATGTTCTTACAGATGAACAGAAAGTCCAAGCGGTCATTCGTTCTCTTCCAAATAGCTGGGAGCATATGAAAATGCATTTGACCCACAATGAGAGCATCAAAACCTTTGATGATGCCAAACGTCACCTTGAATTAGAAAGCGACCGCCTTGCGGCTGCTAAGTCAAATGCTGAAGTGTATATGACAGAAACTAGCAAACCTGGGGGTTTCAAAAAGAAAAGAAAATTTCATGGTGGTGGGTTCCAGTTCGGAAAAGAACAAAATTCTTCTAAGCCAGAAAAGAAACAGAAAACCAATCAACATGGGAAAGGAAAACGTCCTACCAAAAAGAAAAACATGGCAAAGGTTAAATGTTTTAACTGTGGTAAGAAAGGTCATTTGCTCGTGACTGCACTGAGCCTAAAAAGGTGAATACCTTTCGTGCATATTTAAATGAAATATGTGTTTCAAGTTCAATCTTTCTAACTGAATCTAATCCTTTGTGGACTGTAGACTCAGGAGCCACAGACCATGTAGCGAAGGATAGAGATGCCTTCGTGGAATTTCGACGAATTTCACTGGGGTGAAGTGGATATATGTTGGCAACAACTCACGGGTTGAAGTCAAAGGCATAGGAACATGCAAGTTAGTCATGCATGGTGGAAAAACTTTACTACTACATGATGTATTGTTTGCTCCACAAATTCGTCGAAATTTAGTTATCTGTGTTGGTTTTGGTTAATTTAGGTTTCAATTTGAACTTCCATAAATTTGGTGTTGATTTGTACTTAGGTACAATACACTATGGTTCTGGTTATTTTCTGGATGGTTTTATTGTATTAAATGTTGAATGTTTTAATCACAATTCGGTTTTCGTTTGTTACTTCATCTGTCAGTGATGATAGTGATGTAACTGTGTGGCATGCTAGACTTGGCCACATTGGCCAGCAAAGAATGAACAGATTAGCCAAAGAAGGCTTTCTGGGAAATATTGAGAAGGTAGAATTGTCAACCTGTGAATATTGTTGGCAGGAAAAACTGCGAGAAAACCATTTGGAAAAGGGACTAGAGCAGAATTTCCATTACAATTAATTCATTCAGATATCTGTGGTCCAATGAATGTCAGGGCAAGGCATGGAGCATCTTATTTCATCACATTTATAGATGATTTTACTCGCTTTGGTTATGTCTATTTGATTGCTCATAAATCCGAAGCATTAGAATGTTTCAAGAAATTTATGAATTTGACAGAAAATCAATTGGACAAGAAAATTAAAGCACTACGCACTGACCGTGGTCGTGAGTACTTATCTGATCAGTTCAGAGAATTATGTGATGAAAAAGGAATTAGTCGTCAGTTGACTACTCCTGCTACTCCTCAACAAAATGGTGTTGCGGAAAGAAGAAATAGAACTCTTCTTGAGATGGTTAGGTCTATGATGGCACAAGCAAATTTGCCTATAACCTATTGGGGTGATGCATTATTAACTGCCACATATGTACTTAACCGAGTGCCATCTAAATCTGTGTCCACCACACCATATGAGTTATGGACAGGTCGTAAACCAGATATTCACTTTCTAAAACCTTGGGGTTGTGCGGCTTATGTTCATGTGCGTTCTCACGAACATGGAAAGTTAGGCCCAAGAGGAAAAAAGAGTATCTTCATAAGATATTCTGAACAATCAAAAGGATATGTTTGCATAGGTGAACATGAAAGTGGAGGCGTGACAGAATTTGAATCACGAGATATCACATTTTTAGAAAATGATTTTCCTAAGCAGGGAGAGATAGGTCAAGATTTATCTCTATATGAAACTCAAGATCACATGGATCACATGATTGGTGAACACTCGGGTTTACCTAATTCAAGTAGGAGTGAGTGATGAGAGAAATTTGAGAAAACATGATGAATCTGTTTCACATGAATCTCAAAATGATGAATTAGTTTCACACGAGTCTCATTTACGTGATCCGAGTGGGAGTGATGTACATAATCCAAGTGGGAGCAATGTGCACGATCCAAATGGGAGGTAAATAATATCGAAAGTGAGGAATCAGTTCCACCACTAGAATCCCAATTGCGACGTAGTAATCGTATAGGCATTCCTCGACGTCGTTTCGATATCGAAGGAGAAACCTTTATGATTCTACCTCAAGATGATGAAGAACCTAGAAACATAAGAGAGGCTCTTCAGTGTCCTGCTAAGGAAAAATGGATGAAAGCAATGGAAGAAGAGATGGAGTCAATGAGGTCCAACCAAGTTTGGGAATTGGTTGATCTACCCAAAGGACGTAAAGCTGTTAAGAACAAATGGGTTCTTAAAATAAAGCGTAATGCCGATGGCAATATCGAAAGATATAAAGCACGACTTGTGGCAAAAGGGTATACACAACAGGAAGGAATTGACTATGAAGAGACTTTTTCACCTGTTGTAAGGTTTACCTCAATTCGCTTGATTCTGGCTATAGTAGCAAGTATGGATCTAGAATTACATCAAATGGATGTAAAGACTGCTTTTCTCAATGGAGAACTTGATGAAGAAATCTACATGGAACAACCAGTAGGTTTCATAAAAGAAAATGAAAAGGAGAAAGTATGTAGACTTTTAAAGTCTATATATGGTCTCAAGCAATCGTCTAGACAATGGTATATACGATTCCACAATACAATCATTTCGAATGATTTCACAATGATAGATGAGGATCATTGTGTGTACACCAAGAGAGATAAAGATAAGTTCATTATCTTATCTTTGTACGTGGATGATATACTTATAGCCGGAAATGATAAGGAGTTTGTAAAACACATTAAAAATGGTTATCATCTAACTTCGAGATGAAAGATATGGGTGAAGCTGCATATATCTTGGGGTTAAGATCTCAAGAAATCGTTCAAAGAATTTATTATCTCTTTCACAGGAGTCATATATAAAGAAAATTCTTGAACGCTTCCAAATGCAGGCTTGCAAACCCATTGATACTCCTATCACGAAAACTGAAGCTTTGAGTCGTAGATTGTGTCCTGAAACTCCACAGGAAAAGGAACAAATGAAGAAAGTTCCTTATGCAAATGCAGTTGGAAGTTTAATGTACGCAATGTTGTGTACAAGACCTGATATCTGTTTCGCTGTTGGAATGGTAAGTAGATACCAATCCAATCCAGGACTAGCACATTGGAAAGCAGTTAAAAGAATATTTAGGTATCTGAGAGGGACAGCTGATTACTCATTGTGTTATCAAGGAAATGATCTGCAATTGAGAGGCTATACTGATGCTGACTGGGGAGGAGATTTAGATGAAAGAAAATCTACCTCCGATTTTGTTTTCTTGCTAAACAATGGTGCCATTTCATGGAGCAGTAAGAAACAATCTTGTATAGCCTTATCCACAATGGAGGCTGAATTTGTGGCCTTTTCATCAGCAGTACAAGAGGCTGTGTGGTTGAAAAGGTTCTTGGATCATTTGGGTATGTCAAATGAAGCTTCTGGTCCAGTATTAGTTAACTGTGATAGTGAAGCAGCGATAGCCTACACAAAAGACCCAAAATTCCATTGTAAAACGAAACATATAGATACCAAATATAACTTTGTGAAAGACATAGAGTGCACGAGAAGAGGTAAACATGAAGTATTTCTACGCAAGAAATGGTAGCAGATCCATTGACCAAACCTGTTCCTAGAGATGTCTTTGTTAGACATGTAAAAACTCAGGGATTGCGTAGATGTTAATGTGCTTACATATGATATGATATATTTTTCCCAAATAATGTTTACTAATGTTAATACTCATTGATATTTGTGTTCAATGCTTACATGTTATTATGTTGATACATGTTTAAACAAATATACTATTAGTTAGTATGAGAAAGTATGTCGGACAAGTGAATGATTGGCCCTCTCACACGGGCAATCGCCTCCATTACTTTGTGTTAATGGGAGATGAGACAAATTTTTAAGCTAATTATCTGAGTGATAATTTAGAGAGCTCAAGCTTGAAAATTAAGTAATGTCGTTATGGGGTCACTTTCTCTGTGATATGACCTAAGGTGAATAAGTTCGTTTCACCTTACTTGTCTTAATGTCAGTTATGAGTTAGACATTGTGTTTGTCTGAACTATAATCTGTACGGTATTTTATGAGACATGCGCTCCATGGGAAATGAGAGAATACCGTAGCACATGTTTTCATACCATGTGTACATTTGTGACTATTGAGGGTAATACAAGTAAAGATCTCAGTCTTGATATTGTGTGAGACCCTTGAGATTATTTCAATCTCACATTGTACCCTTTAGACTCTTGTCTGCTTCTTAAAACTTAGATTTGATGATCGCTATCTTGGAGTGTTGCTGAAAGATCATGAGAGATTCGATCTGAAAGAACATCTCTGGAAAAGCGAATTGAATCAAAGTTGAGAGATTCGAGAAATGAGAAAGATCATTATATGAGTAATATCACATTAGCTTGTATTCACTGGTCGACCAATTATGTTATTCTATGTGATCAAACATGATTGTGAATACAAAATAAATATTACATTCGAAAAGAGATCGAGAGAGATTTAATGTGATAAATGATCGAGGATACTGCATACATAATCCACTATGGTTCTATCCATTTTTCGAGCGGCTATATATTCCTAACAGATGTATAACAAGTGAGCTCTCGAAGTATGCTGGTCGCACGGCACAATTGCAAAGTATGAATTATTCTTGTAGAGATAATAAAAATTGTTGATCCCATCATGTGTGAGTGGGAGATGTTGGAAATTAATTGTTGTTAATTATTTGGTGTTGTTAAATAACAACAATTAGTAATAATTTCATTTGGAAATTATTAAGTTAATTAATGGTGTTGTTAAAAAAAAAACAATTAGTAATAATTTCATGTTGAAAATTATTAAGTTAATTATGTGGTGTTGTTAAATAACAACAATTAGTAATGATTTCATTACTAAGTAAACAACAAGAATTGTTAATCAAATAATTAAGTAACAAAAAGAGTTGTTAAGTGACAACAATTAGTAAAATGTTAAATGGGGAACAATTATGATATAACCCAGCCATGAAAAATCAAAATTTCCACCCTCCGTAAAATTCGCCATGCATTAATCCATTACCAGTTAATGAATCCAACAAAATACAACTATACTACAAGGATTACAACACAAAAAATCACAAAAAAAATAAAGCTTCCAATGCTCCTCAAATCAGCTATAAACAACCACCCATTTTCAATTTTTTTTGCAATTCAAATAATCCGTGCATATCTCACGACTTAATGCCATAAAAAAAACCTAATTAACCACTCTAGCATGCTTGATATGCCATATGCATCCAATTTAGTCTATGGCTACCATAATTTCGAACTTGAGGAAGATGGAATCATACTAAGGATTTTCAAATTGAAGAAATGAGAGAGTGGAAGGCTTACTTATCTTAATGGTAGCTTGAGAAAGCAACAAAATTCCATCATTTATGCAAGTTTGGGCGTGAGCAAAAAGGAAAGAAAAATTTTGGTGATTTTGTGTGGAACTTTCATGGTTTGAGCTGAAGAAGAGAGTGAATAGTGGTTATTTATATATCATAAAGAAGATTTTTAAGATTTAAATAATAATAAATAATTGAGCACATGTTGAAATTCAAGGGCATTCTCGTCACTATATAGTTCCAGCCAGAAATTATATGTTTTAACTTCGTTTTGGTCCGAATTTGGAATAATATTCAACATAAAAATTATAGATCTTTGTCTAAGCGTTCCGACAGTGTAACAATCAACAAAAATGGACAACAATTTCTCAAGATATGATTAAAATACCGAGGGCTCTCTGGAACGTGACTAAAAAATAATTGCATACCGCAATCGCAAATGTTATCCTGAATTTTTGAAAATTAATTTCGAAAATACAAACACACTCATGCATGATTTTATGTTACATAATACGTCACACATGTAGAAACGGTCATCGAGATCCCAACGGGGTAACTGGTGTGTTACACATGAGTTTTGGGAGACTCGTATAAACATGTAGTTTATTTATTGAGCACTGAACGACTCACAGAAAGTATTTCTCGTACCAATGACAATAAGAATCTTCATGAGTCGAGAGTAGCATATCTATTCCATCGATTTAAAGATACCACTGTGGATGTATGAGTGTTGTCCACACTTTGGCAATAGTCACATCACATGTCAATAAAGACTAGACCTCTATCTGTTTGTTGGGTGTGGATCAATGCTTAGGATATCCTATGATGTACTGAGAGAGGATCTGTCAGTCTTGTGTGTGGGATTTAGGCATACACTTTTTTATCTTTAAATCTTTGGCTAGAGTTTATTCTAGAAATAAGTTTCGAATGTTGATTGAGAGATCATGAATATGTCACGACACATATATGAATTGTACAATATGGAGATTTTACATTCTCATATATATATATATATATATATTATATATATATATAATATATATATATATATATATATATATAGATAGCCAACTATTGGGGCTGTTGTGGGAATTCCATGGTCGGATCGGTGCGAGTAAGCAAAAGTGGGTCCAACCCATGGATATCAATCATTGATGTATTTTTAAATAATTTAATATAATACTATATTCCATTACGAATGTATAAGGAAAAAAACGAGGCTGAATTAGAGTCGGACCACCTAGTGTTCAATATTACTACATGACTATTCTATGGTCGATGTCATTCTTAGCATATTTATACATTAATCTAATATCTATAATGACAATACCATTGATAAGGTATGAAATGAACATGTAATTATTTTATTAATGAATAATAAAATGTACAATATATCATTCTGATTGCCACTCCAAGCACCAACTCCAAAAAACTCTCACT